>MQRK01129611.1:0-11306 GCA_001938485.1 Girardia tigrina
CGGCCCGGTACAGGCTCCATCCCAGAACATTGATAAATATCGAACCTTTGAAAACAAGTATCATGAGGCCACCTTAGTTGTTAAAAAAACGGATCGAATATTCGGGTATTTCGAAATCATTAAAGTTCTCATAGTGTAATCAAGACATGTGAATTTACCTTAGGACGCGTCTCTTGTAAGAGCACTACAAGTAACAAAGCCATGTTAATACACATAAAATCCATTTTGAAAGTAATTTTAAAGTGAAAAGTATCTAAATTGTAAACAATCGAACTAATGTGCCGAGAAGTCTCTCGGCAGTTCATAATTCATCATAAATGTGCATTGGTATCAAACATTAAATTGTCCCACAAATATGGTTATCATTCTATTGCACAATCATCAAAATTGACACATTAACCATCAAAATACCTTATAAACCATACTATCAACCATAAAAATTATCATATACCTTATCAGACATACAACCATAAAATATACTTTATCAACCATAAAAAGAATCATATCAGCTATCCAATATACCTTAACAACCATATCATCAACCATCAAAATCACCTCATGAACAACCATTTGTATATAAAAACTTTTAAATCTACCTTAATAGGAATAAAAAGTGACCCTAATTGTATCAACCATTACCTTATCAACTTTCAAAAAGTGAACATTTTAATATACTTATGTTACATATGTATTATATTATTTTTATATATTATATACAATCACTATGTGTATCATCAACTATTTACTGAAGAATCATCAACATGTCAAACATTAATATTAGTATATTATTGTTATATACATATAGTAAATTATATACATATATATATTTTGATCACAGTGCAAAGTAAATAGAATTGAATTGAACAAAGCCATTTACACAAAAATTGAGGTATATTATGAAAATAATACATTTTTCACATTACGCAGCTGCCTACAGAAAACTCTTGACGAAGTAGAAAATTACAAATTCGTGACTTATTTATCAGTGTGATTATTTGAGTCGTCATTACTCAAAGTTTCTGGACTGGTTTTAATTTCTTTTGAGTGATCAGAATTCCCATCACCCGATTCCTTTGGATGAGAGGTCAAGTATGAAGTGGTCATATTCCAGTTTCCATTTTTAACCCGTTCATGTTCCGATCCATTACACATGAGAATTTTATTGAGAAATTGAGCGGTTTGATCGTCCTCTAAAAACAATTGATCGATGATTTGATGTATATATCAGATGAAACTAATCGAGACTAATAAGAAATGATTTATTGCACTAATATTTTACAAACAATATTTTTCTTGAGTTTCAATTATGGTTCAATCAAAAGACATGAGACAGTATAAACTCTACGAAGATCAAAACAGGAGCTGAATTGATTCGAAGAAAACATCTCAATTTAGACGACTTTATTTCAGAATGAAATTAACCATGTAATTCCATTTGAATGAATGTTTGAATATTCTGTTAATCTATAAATTTCAGTTGATAAAATTTTGATAGGTTTATTGTAACGCAACACCGGATTAAGTAGCGTTTATGCCACTTTCATTATTATAAAATACAGAAGTCGTAATTTAACCAGGGTTCGAAGTGAGCGGGGATGTGCCGGTATGCCATACCACCACTTGTTTTCGAGGCGGTATGACATACCGGCACTTATTTGATTTTAAGGCAGTATGATTTTTAAAGGGAATACCGGCTCATACCGGCACTTGTTTTTTCTAAGGCTTAAAAATTGGAAAGCATTTATGAAGGAATGAATTATATGGTTACGCTTCCGTCTCAGCTCAACTGCTGTATATGATGCCTCACACAAACAAACGCACACACAAGTACAGCATAATGTAAGCAGGAGTGTCACTACCACTAACGACTAACCGTAATGTCTTACTCTCTTTCTATCGCCCCCTGCCACCGCTATCTCTCTCACATATACACAAACCTCACACACGAGTGTGCGCGCTGTAGATAGAGTAGTAGATACATCGGGGTAGTTGAAAGGATGCCGACGTTGGTGTCGATTGCATTTACAAAATATGTCAGCTCTAGACAGTTTATTGTTGACTGGACACTTAGTGAGATCTGTAGTTACTATAGTTACCATTACACACGCTGGTGAATATCTTTATTGTGTAGTCAATAAGATTTAAACGGAGAATGGTTTTTGGTTTCCCTCAGGGTTCGTTAATGTGTGGAGATTGTATACAATTTTGGGTGAGCGGAAATGAAAAGAAACCACTGTTTTTTTTAATATATTAAAAAATCGGGGAGGGGGCGTGGGAGTTGACGTCATGGTGTTGGCGTTGGGCAGCGGAGGAGCAAAATCACTGTATGGCCGGTTTCCGCATACCGGCACTTATTTTTTCCCACTTCGAGCACCACAAAATTTATTAATATCAACAATTCACATATTTAAACTAATTTCTTGTTATTTCAATTATTTCACTCAAAAATAATCTATTAAATTTTTTCGATTAAATTTTGAAAATTTGCTAAATTTTAAACTCTAAAATAATTCTTCCATTTTTAAAAAACTTTATCATAAAAAACTAATTAATTTAAATTTACTATAAGTCTTTTATTAAAAAATTATTTCTTAAAATATTAATCCGTTAATTATCTATTTAAAAATTTATTTAAACTTACTTCATAACTTTTATTAAAATATATAAATTTTTATGACTGCAAGCATATTTTAGATTAGGTATTTAGTTTTTATGATATTTTACTTTACATTTTAATTTTTTAATTTACTTTTTTTAAATTTTCAAATTAAAAAAATAATAAACTATTTTGGCGAAATGCAAAATTTAAACTAATCCCTCATTGAAGTAATGATGGATAAAATTGCAAAAAAAATCAAGAATTGTTTGTGTGAGGAATATTTTGAATGTTGTATTTTGATTTGAATTGTGTCTCTCCTACCAAGATGGATGATTAATATTTTAATTCTTATTATCTGAAAATATGTAATGTTTAAATTTATTTCTAATTTAAAATAATTGTAAAATTTTAAATACGTTTATTAATTTTATTTACAATTTTTAAATAAATAAATTGAACTAATATTTATAAAATAATTAATAATCATTTTAATTTTAACCAATAAAATTTTGAATAAATATTTTAATAATTTATGTAATACTCCATTTGCTCAGATAATAAGATTAAAGTCATTAATTAGACGGATACAATTTCCTGACGACAATAAAACATTTTGTAATAATAAAAACATTAAAAATCATTTTTAATAGTTTGAATATAACTCATAATAGTAGCATTATACCTAATAGTATTTTTTCAATACCATTTTACTGATACTTTTTTAATCCTAATAGTATCATTATTATAAATTTTTAATGATAGTTCATTATACTATTCCAATAGTATCATTGGTACTGTTAAAAGACTGATGAATAATTAAAAAAATAATAATAATTGATACATCAATCAACTCACCTTAAAACAATATTATAAATCAAAATAGTAAATGAAACTTTTTTTAATAAATAAGATATTAATTGAACTTTAACGTATAAGATAAATTACAAAATATTTCTTTGGTTCGATTGAAATTTTTTTATAGTTGATGATCGCAAAACTGACAGATAATTTGTTTATGTAGATAGATATGGTTAGTGTAATACCCTCTTTCGAACTTTATTAACGCATTTTATCTTTGGAGCGACTTTCGTGGATTTTTGAATTTTAGGTGTGCGTGTGATTTGTATGAACAATCTTTCTCCAGGAATTTGTGTGTGGGGATGAATATGTTCAACTGGTGTGCTGGGTCCATACTTCATTGATGGAACGGTCAATTATCAGCTCTATCTCGACATGCTGCGTGATTTTGCCGTACCTCAGCTTGACACAGATAACGACGTTTGGATGCAAGACGGTGCTCCCCCTCATTATGGTAGAAATGTACGCGACTTTTTGGATAACACTATTGAGATGTCGATCAGTAGGAGAGGAACCACTGAATGGCCTCCACGATCACTGGACCTGACACCTTGTGATTATTCAATGTGGAGTATCCTGAAGGAACGCGTTTACTCACAAAATGTTCTAACCATATCTGAGTTGAAGGAACGCGTTTACTCACAAAATGTTCTAACCATATCCGAGTTGAAGGAACGCGTTTACTCACAAAATGTTCTAACCATATCCGAGTTGAAGGAACGCGTTTACTCACAAAATGTTCTAACCATATCCGAGTTGAAGGAAAGAATTACTACAAAATTTACAGTCTTGAACAACGATAAAGACTTGTGCCGACGAATCTTTCACTCTGTTCAGAGAAGAATCCAGTTGTGTATTAAATCTGAAGGACAACATTTTGAAGATAAGATTTAATTGTTTTCAAGTTTTTGTTTTGAAATTATTATTGTACGCTGATTAAATAAAAGTTGTATCATTTAGAATTTTGTGCTTATTATTATTAAAACTGGGTAAAGCGACCCCTGTATTTGTTTTATGATTTTTTTCATGAATTTCCATTTCTGTATTGTGAGGATTATTTGGTGTGTGGATGTTTAAATGTCGTGCGTTGATTTGGAATTGTGCCTCTCCTAACCAGATGGATTATCAATATTTGATTTCTTATAATCTGATACTAATTTATTTAAATTTAGATTTAATATTCAATTTTTTAATTTTTATTATTGTAAATTTTTAATAATTAAAATCAACTTAATGTTTAAAAATGATTATAAAAATTAATTTGATTTTATCCAATAAAATTTAAATTAAATATTTAAAATAAAATAACTTTCTTCAAGTTAGTTCAGATTGTAAGGAGTATTAAACATTGAGTGATTGAATTAAGTGAAAGCAATGCTATTGAACATCATAGAGATAATAAGAAATGTGAATGTAATAAATGTTCTGTCAAATGTGTGAGTTCTCTTAACATGTATATCAACAATTATTTGTTAAAAAATTAATCTATTCTTTGTGAAATCTGTATATTTTAATTTGTTTATATAATAATAGACACTTCTGGTTGCTGAGACTACTCGAGAATATGGAAATAACATCTGTCATTGTAAAAGAAAATTAAAGTTTGAAAAACCATTTGTCCTAAATTATTGGCATCTTCTAAAGAAAATCTGCAAATTATTAAGAATTATCCGATTTCGAGTAATCTCTTACAGTTCCTTGTTATCCCGTTTACGTCCCATTGTAATTATTATCTCTAAAATACGAAAACATATTTTATATTGATATGCGTGACTTTGAAATGAAATCATTCGCGCTCACTAAAAATATCAAAAATCAAAATTTCAAATTCAATATGGGCAAATCAAAATATCCAAATTATGCTTAGGGTTGGTGTAGGACATTTCGAATTGGAACCAAATTATTATTAGTATATACAATATTATTAAGACAACTATAAAATGTATTATTACAAGTAACAGAATATATTTCAGAATTCTTTGATTTGCCATATAAAATAATGTTGTAATTTTAGGTGATTATTCCGTTTAGTCACTTTTTAAAGTTTCCATTTACTTGTGACAATACTATAGACATAAAGCCTTGGCCAAAAGTTTAGAATACTACATCAGGAATGTATTAATTTCACTTATAGCTAAAAATAGATCATTTAATCTAAGAATAGCACTCCAAATATTTCAAATGTTATAATTGGTTGTTGAATAGACGTATGACAAGCATTCATTCAACATATTATTCATTTCTCCGAGTATCTCAGTCATAAACTTAGTTGTGCGAAATGGAGGAAACGAGAAGAAAAGTGATCTTTTGCCAACTGTTCGTGCTCAAATTTCCATTTTACATCAAGCAAGGCATTCCCAAATGCAGATTACCTCACGTCTCCATATTTCTCAATCAGTGGTTAACGAGGTTCTCATACGAATTCGTGACATTGACAGTTTTCTCAGCCGCCCAAGATGTGAACGTCCTCAAGTAACAACCAGGCGTGATGGTGCGGATATTCGTTGGGCTGC
The DNA here is from genome assembly GCA_001938485.1 of Girardia tigrina. NCBI lineage: Eukaryota > Metazoa > Platyhelminthes > Tricladida > Dugesiidae > Girardia > Girardia tigrina. Next base: position 5,971 of record MQRK01129611.1, read on the forward strand.
CATTGCTCATCCGCTATCCTCTGCATCAGATATCGCTGCAGGCTTGTCTGTGGAAAGTCCGATGAATCTAAGAACAATTCGACGTCGACTTTCTAATGAATTGGGTTTAAAGTCATACCGTCCAGCAACGAAGCAACGGCTCTGAGAAAAGAATATTGGTGATCGCATTACCTTTTGCCGAAAGTATGCACATTGGACAAGTGAACAATGGAATCATGTCTTATTTACCGATGAGGATTCCATAAAGCAATTTCAGATTCACCATGGGAGAGTTCGACGACCTCCTACTCAACGGTACAATCAACGATTTACAATCCAATGTGTAAAAAATTCACAATCCCTGATGGTATTGGGTTCCATCTGTGCTACAGGACCTCAAGGACTATGGATCCAACCAAAGAACACAACCATCACTGTATGCATGCCAATATGCAGCATGGGAACTGCCAGTTTTTGGTGCAAGACGGGGCATCATGTCATACAGTCAAGATTGTCAAGTGATGGCTTCAGGACAAGGGTGTGAACCTCATTGGATCTTGGCTTTAGTCATCTACAGACCTAAACCCTATAGAAAACTTTTGGGCTATGGTCAAGGATGCCATTTCTAAGAAGAAACCACCATCTATTGCTGATCTTCGAGTTAAGATTCAAGAGATATGGAATTCCTCTATAACTACTGACTTCTGCAAGTTGGTAGATTCAATGCCTCGAAGAATTCAAAAGGTTCTGTAGTCCAGTGGACATTACTCCTCATATTGACATTCATTTTACTATATTGAGTACATATTGTGTTCCTTTTCATGTCTGTTTTACACATGTTTTGTTGATTTGAATATGGAAATTGCTTAAGAATGCAATTATTCTAAACTTATGGCTAAGGCTGTATATATGTGGTGCGCTCAATAAGTAGTGAGTCTAACATAGAAATAATATTCTGATTCCAATGAATTTTTTATCATAACAAGCAAGTTATAAAGGTAATATTTGTGATATTTGTTTTAATCTATTATTTGTGTTTAGGTTAGAGAGTGCATAAATTCGAAAATGTCATTGGAAAACGTCCAATATCGAAGCGTTATTCGTTTCTTGTTAATGAAAGGAAAAGTCGAGAAGAAATATTCATGGAGCTTAGTTCTGTTTATGGCGAAGAGAGTCCATCCATATCCACTGTCAAACGATGGTTCAACTATTTTCGAGATGGTCGAACGTCTGTTTTTGATGAAGAAAAGTCAGGTAGGCCACTTGAAATTGGCGAAGAAATAGCGAAGAAACTCAAGAAAATCGTGCAGTGTGAGCGACGAATCACCACCAAAGAACTTACAATGCGATTAAATGTCAGCACAAGTACCATAAAATCACTAATTGCGGAAACTGGAATTAGAAAATTGTGTTCGCGCTTTGTGCCACGGTTTTTAACAGCAGACATGAAAGATCGGCGATTGATGTGCTGCCAGGAAAACTTAAACCTCTATGAACGCATTGGAGACCGCTTCTTACAAAATATTATGACAGTGGATGAAACACCACTTGCCCTTTATGTCCCAGAATCAAGACGTGAGTCTCGAGAGTGGAAGCTGCCAGTGGAAGGGTGTTCGAAGAAGATGTGATCATCAACCTCTCACAAAAAAGCTCTCATGCTCACCACTTTTTCGGATGCAAATGGAATGATCCTCGCTGATTCTGCGGAAGCTGGTGTTCGTATCGACAGTGAATACTACTCCCGACTCGTGCTACAGGTCAGAAAGCTGAGAAGAAAGAGCAGAGTTTGTGAGTTATATTATTTGCACGACAATGCACCCATCCACACAAGTGGGCTGCCAATGTCATCAATTGAGGGTTGTGGCCTCACCCTGCTCTCACACCCTCCATACAGCCCGGATCTGGCGCCATCCGATTATCATCTCTTCAACCATCTCAAGCGAGCTCTCAGGGGTCAACATTTTGCTACGAAAGAAGACTTGAAGGATGCAGTCTCAAATTTCTTGGCTCAACAGCCACTGAAATTCTTCGAAAAAGCCTTTCTGAACCTTGTTGTGCACTGGAAAAAATGTGTTGGTGTAAATGGAGATTTCTTTAAGAAATGATACCTCTATAACTTGTTTGTTATGTAAAATAAAATTCATTGGAATCGGATTATTATTTTTATGTTGAAAAATATTTCATTTTCCTTATTTTATTTTTTTCATTTTTACCCTTAACAGTTGATTGGAAAATACCCCGAAATTTTAAAGCAGCACTATTTGTCAAATATATACCTGCCACTTGTAGAATTTCATTGTCGACTTTAACTCCAGGCCAATTTCCTAGTAAATAATTTTCTTTTTTACCATTTGTATCTGGAGCTAAACAATCTATAAAATCCCTGAAATGATCATAAATAAATTATGATGAAGATTGTTTTCAATTATTACGTTATTTGATTCAATGGTTTCTTCTTATCTCGCTTGCACCATCGAATAAATTCATCATATCTAGCTGTCTTTTTCCAAAAGTAATAAAATTCAACAATTTCTGCTACGCTTCTGGTGCGCAACTATATTTTTTGATTTTAAATAAATAACAAATTGGAATAGTTTTACCCGCTGTTCTTTGATCACTCTAAAGTTTTTGTTATGTATTTCAAATCCTTTTTCAAATTCAACACATTCCTGTTCAGACCATGACTGCATTATTGTTGGAAGATCTGGAATGAGTGTCTAAATATGTCTACAGATTTGCATACGTACTTGATGGTCTGATTGGTTTGTTCTTCAGAAATGTTACTGCAGCTTCTGAATCGTAATCTTGTTCCATCAAAGTATATAAGGCCTTGTGGATAAATAAATATTTAAAATAGTAAAAAAAGTACTGTAAAACACAAGTTTAAAAATTGTGTAACGAAAATTACTAAATCAAACTATTTATTTAATTTGTGGTAACTTTTACGCTAAATATGCGCATCTAATTTGAAACGGGTTAAACCAACATTTCTAAATTTTTTTACGAACACTTCTTTTAAAAAAAGATTCACGATCCACAAAACATTGATTTATTTTCTAATAACATCAAAACTCAAAAAATTAAATGTAGCTGAATTCTAAAACCAAATCATTATAAAACGATGAATTCTGGTGATCTTTAAGTCGAAGAACTTATTGTTTTTAGACCCTCTTCAATATCATTTTGCCATTATCCTTGTCGATTTTGAAAAGGCCAAATTAACATACACGGTACACTCAAGAGGTCCGTCAATAATTAAAGTGATTAAATAAGAGTTTCAAACTGTTTCATATTAGCATATAACATGTAAATACATCATTTTTAAATACATAAGCCAGTTGCACACACTTTGGTCAGTGATGGATCAGTTCACAGAATGCATTTGTGAAGAAATCTGAGGAATGATCGCGTAGGAAAATCTCAGCTTCTCCAAACTGTTTTCCATGAAAATATTTCTTCCTATACCTGAAGAAATACCTGGAAACAAAGTCTGGACTGTAGAAAAGATAAGACAAATCCCCTTAACCTCACACAGTTGCTGTATTTTTGTGGATTGGTTCGTTGTCCTGGAGAACCCACATGAAAATGCCCCATTAGTTTCATCGAGTATGTCAACCTCTACACATAACATTAAAGTAATATGCAGAGCTTCGCCTCAAGTTTTTTTCAATAAAAATATATCACGGGCATACAAAAAAATGCTTAGCATTAGAAAAGTTATATAGTACGTTCCAAGTCTCATCATTTTGGAACTTGATTCTCCTAGAAATTTCCACTCCCTTGACTCCAGTTTAGACTCGAGCAGATACAGGTTGAGAGGGATATCATCTTATCTGATGATATTGTGCAGTAACGCCTCATCATACTATTTTAAAAGAAAGATGTTTTTCTGTGAGCACTCCAGCACTCACAAATCTGAACACCAACTTTGTGATTCGACGGTCTTCTCACCTCAATTTTCCCTTTCTTTAATTTTGTCAGAAATCAACATACTGGCATCAAGTTCTTTGGTCGTGATGGACATTTCTCGATTATCTCCTCTAATTAGGAAAAAAATGCTCATAGGAAACATTTTGAAATACCAGAAACTTTAAAACGTTGTTATATTCCACAGAATCAATTATTACTTGCACCAATCACAATTTTGAATATGGTCTACGATGGCAATATAAAATAAACCATATTAACTCAACTTATAATGATATAGTATTTACTCCCTCAACCGCCAACTCTACCAACGGCTATTTTCTCTCAACCGCCATTTTCTCTCAGCCGCCATTTTTTTTCTTAACCTCATGAATCAAGGGATACAAAATTGACTTTTTTTCAGATTTAAAATGGGATAATTTTAGAAAGTGTTTAATTTAGAAAAATACATGCTTTTAAATATGAAAACTAATATCTTGGATCATATTGATGAAAAAGAGTTTAACGAGCTGGATTTTGATGAAACAGACGTGATGTTGAGCATTGCAGACGAAGAAAACAATATTTCTCTTGATAATAGTATAAATGGTGAAGTTTATGATGCAGTTTATGATGAAGATCAAGAAATAATGGAAAAAAACTTAATAAAAATGAAGTATACAGTGCTTTTCAATTGATAAAAGACTATTTTAATCAAGAAGGACTCTTTGACCCAAATGCAGCGATTGGTATTAATGAAATTAGCAAGGCTTTAAAAAATAGTAAGAAAAAATCAACGTTGGATGATTGGTTAATTAAAAAATAAACTTTGTCTTTTATTTTATTTTCTTTATTTTCTCTCAACCGCAACATTTTCGTCAAGTCCCGTTTTTGGCGGATGAGAGAGCAGACACTGTATAGTTTGTTTCACAATAAATTCTGAATGTCAGTGTTCATAAAATTAAACTTGAACTATCAATGGAATTCCATGAATCAATGCCAAAATCGATTAGGATAAAATAGATGTATTTTATGCAAAGAAGAGAATTTATCGAAATGAAGATTTTGTTATTACCAACGGTAACTTTAATAACAGAATTTGGATATTCACTTTGGAGATATAAATATTTTAAAAACTTAATGTGCACATTTTGTAAAATTATTTTTAATAATATTATTAGTAAAAAAAATTTTTATAAAAACAACCACGTTTTTCAAGCATAACCAATGCACTAAAAAGAGGAAAATAATTTTTTTTCTAGACATGTGTGAAATTTTATACCTAACCCAAAAACGTGGGGCGGATTTCTGAATTACTGCTATTAGTAACTTCTATTTCCTCTTTACTGCTTTTTAATAACAATCTATCATTTCTATGCCCCACGTTTTTGGTTAGGTATAAAATTTCGCACATGTCTAGAAAAAAAAATTATTTTCCTCTTTTTATTGCA
>MQRK01129815.1:0-10262 GCA_001938485.1 Girardia tigrina
TAATTCCATATTTTTATATAAAAATCTGGTCAAAAAGAAAACGAAGAAAAGTTCCTCGACGAAAAATTGTTTTTAAAAAAATTGTTAACTAAAAATTGTTTGAATAATTGTTAATTGTGGCAGAAATAAAATTTTAGTGTTAATGAGTCTTAATGTCGATCAAGAACCTAACATAATTTATAATAAAAATATTAGTAAAATATTTGATGATGAATTAAAATAAATATTCACTACGATAACTATTTTTAGCAGTTATAGATATTGTAAATATAAATAATAATTACTTATGACTACGAAAATATTATTTATTTATTATTTATAATTAGACAATTGAACAGATAGTAATAACGAAGGCGTGCCACAAAATTTAATCATAGTAACATATATTATAATATCTATTTTAAGATAGTTGGAATTTTCGTAGTAGTTCTCCTGGACAGAAAGAAGAAATATTAAGTATAGAAAGAAAAGAATAAGATTTGATGGGAATTATTATTTATAAATCGTAGAATTAATTTGGCGATTGGAACTTTCTGGCATGTTTGTGTAGGTGAAAACGGTTGTTTTACAAGATCTCCAACCCAAAAGCGGTATACGTGATACCGATCTAAGTGCAAAGAAAATACAAAATGAAGATCTAATAATACCGAAGGCGATGATTTTAATCTCTTCTAACTTTGCATACAGGTGCTCTATTAGGTCAAGATCAGATGACTACGCCACTAAATTGATTACATTGACCTTGGAATCGGTCAAAAGGCATTAGCGCTTTTTTAACAAAACAATATGCATGGTTTGGTTTAATATTTTGTAAAAATTTGTAAAAAATAGTGGTTTGATATTTTAATAATTGAAGGAATCGTTTTATCGATCTAAATATACATCCACAATTCTCACCAATCTTTGACACTTTGAAGGATGTTCATTCGGACTGGTTTGGTAAAAGTCAGATAAACTGAAGTTAATGAACTCTTAGGTAACTTCTTTCAAAGAATTGTCAGAATTTATTTCTTTACTTATAAAAACGTTTTCCGAATTCCTTAAAGAATATTAATGAGGTAGAACGAGTATTAATGAGGTAGAACGAGTATACTGCTTAATGAAGCACTTTCAGCTCTTGTATTGTGTTCACTGTTATCAACGTAGTGTTTCGTACTGAGTACAGGTACTTACTTCTGCGGGGGGTCAATGAGCCAGACTTCTTTAAATCACAAATTATCACACCTGCATCAAACCACTAAATACTTCACCATCAGCCTCTTTAGGTGATTCATGCAACAATATGTCCTTGTCCAAACACTATACTGGGCTTTTGCGATTTTCGTATTGTATACATTTATTATCATATTTCACAATTCAATTCAAAAATTGATTATTTTTTTGTCAAAAATGTAACATATGGAAACCTCAAAACATTTTTGTTTCTTTTTCATTTTAATATTATTTACTTATTAACACCAAATAGAGCGGAAAATTAGATAATTAACCGAGCATTTTGCCAGTTTGTTCGTTGATTCCATCTCAGAATTTGAATTTGAACCACAATTAGCAAATAAAAAAATGTATAATTACAAACTTCCGTTGTAAAACCCAGCAAATGTTCCAAACGACAGCTACATTTTCTATATGTCATTAAAAACCAGGGCTGCGGAGTCGGAGTCGGAGTCCAGGAGTAGGTGTTTAAGGATTTTTGGGAAGTCGGAGTCGGAGTCGTGAAACTCGACTCCGACCAAAATAATAACAAATATTATAAATTGACCTTAAAAAGAGTCGGAGTCGGAGTTAGAGTTGGACATTTTTAAAGTATAGGAGTTGGAGTCGGAGTCGGGTAATTTTAGTCCGACTCCACAGCCCTGTAAAAAACAACAATAGTTGAGGCACGGTTTCCGCAACACCAAACATCAACGAAACTTTATTTACATTTTGAGATGTATCGGACTTGAGGAAGACTTTCTTTGAATTATCATACATCTTTGATTTTGGTCGACCTTGGGACGTTCATTCGTGAGATCAGTCTTATCTGGACGAAATTTCGTGAGATAATGGCTGTTGTGTTTTAATTTTTTATCTACCTTTATCGCTATAGTTTCAAGTTCAAACTATTATTTTATAACAGAAATTTTTTAAAATAAGATAAAAATGAACATAAAAAATTAATATAATACTTGGTGGTGAAAGTGATCAAGAAATGAACCTCTTCGAGTCCAAGATTGTCCAATGTTGAAAAGGTTGGTCGGACGAGCCATTTTGTTTTGGTACGGGGTTTTCTCAAGAATTATTCTCATTAAAGTGTGTAAACAATAACTTTAATTTATAAAGATAATTGATAATCTTAAGTAAATAATAAGAGTAAATAAGCCAAGGAAAACTGGTAGAGGATAACAGAAAATGTAAAAGGATCATTAAGGAAATATTGGAGTTGTTGTTGCTTGTTTAAATCGTTTCTAAAATGCAACATAATCTTTTGTAAGGAACAATTGCCGAAGGAAACTTGTAACTGTTCGTATTTGGTTTTATCATTCGATCTTTTCATTTATTCAAACTATTTTATTTTTTTCTATGTTTCTATTTGGAATATAATTTTATTTACATTTGAGTAATAAATTATCAATAGAGAATCGTTTATTAAAACTAAAAAAACTTTCGCAATTTATTATTTCAATTAAAATAATCCCCTTGAACTTTAATATTTCATTATATTTGATATTATTAAAACAAACAAATGATAATAAATTATTACTAATAATACAATGCTTAACATAACATTTCAAATTTTTAACATTCCTTTGTAAATTTTTAAAATGTTGTTATTGATATAAAACAAACAATTGCACAAAACTATCAATAATTGGAAAACCGCGTTGTTGAAAAAGTTATATATTCCTTCTTTATTAATCTTTAATATTTTTTCAACTAAATGTAAGATGATTCCGTAAAAATTGACAAAAGAATACTTAATGCCAAATATTTTTTATAATTTAAACATTACACGCGTTTGTTATAATTATTTAAACAACTTCAAGAAATTAATTTGAATATTCTGAATATTCCGGAGCCGGATGGCCGGAGACCGGAGCCGGAGAGAGATTTCGAAGCAAAATATTGATATTTTCTGAGTGTTTTTTAAATTATTGGTTTTTAAGTCCTTCATTTTCAATGAGTTCATCTCATCCTCACCAATCGATATTCTAGTACAAAGTATTTTTTAAGAATAAATGATTTCATATTATATGGATGCATCTCCTATTATTATTAAAGATGAAATTATCTTGAATAAATGCGTCTAAAATTACTGTAGAATCCATAATCAACCACATTCATTTTTCTACACACACACTCACTCGAGGAAGATAGAAATAAGATTTATTCGTGTATTGAATGTTACGTGTGTGTCGGAATGTAAGGGAGGGTTGTGAATTGCATCATCGAACTTCTGTGGCTGGACTAGTAAAATTATTATTAATAGAGTTCTAGAATATTCTTTTTGTACATTCATTGGCTAGAAATTGCGGAAGATTATTTTAAATTTTTTATATTCTTTTAATTCTTGACTATGAAAGTATTTAAGTGTGTTTTTACCATGGACCTTCAACTTTTTCAAGTTGTGGAAAATCCAGCTTTTGAACTTGTATTATCAGTTGCAGTGCCACAATAACAGCCTCCCTCTTGCATGTACTTCTCAGAAAATACAATCAAAGCTCTTTACAAAAAAAATGGAAGCAAATATTTCAGAATGTCTCAGAAAAGTAGACAAAGCTTCTTTCACAGTGGATATGTGGACTGCCCAGTATTCAACACAAGCATATATAAGCTTTACTGACAACTAAATAGCGTCTCAATTTGAAAGTAAATATGCATTTCTGCATTGTGAACCGCATGATGAAGCACATACTGCTAATGATATGGAAAATAACTTTTATGGTATGCTAACCAGATGGAATTTGGTGGATATAGTCCACAATATCGTTCATGATAATGGTCACAATATTGTTTAAATCATTTAAGATCTCCAGTTTTTACACATTTCTTATTTCGCCAACACTCTACAATTGGTTATTCAAAATGTCTTATTATATCTACGGTGACGGAGCACACAATGAAGTTTCAACAATCGTCTCGTCGTCACCAATTTCAAAACGACAAAGAGTGGGAGGAAATACATGGGAAATTATTGATGAATTTATGATATCCAAAACAAAAAACATTAATGGGTTCGATGAGGAACTTAGGAATTATCTCTCGGAATCGCCTATTCCTCGTGATAGCAATCCATTGCTCTGGTGTAAGATCAACCAGACAAGGTTTGCATTTCTGTCAAGCTTTGCCAGATGATTCCTTCCTTCGACTCTAACCAATGTTCCTTCTGAATGATTATTTAGTACTGCTTGCGATGTACTCACTGATAATCTACCCGTCTTCTACCAGAATGTGCAGAGTGCCTTATTTTAATGAAAGCGAATATGTCTTTCTTCGAGAAATTCTTATAATAAACATTTATAGAAATATTTCAATGCTTTTATAATGAAATGAAGGTTTTTATAAATAAATCTCCGGTTCAAATATAGCCGGAATCCGACTCCGACTGGAGATGGACTGTAGTCCAGTGCACCTCTAATAAATAGCATGTAATTATTTATCCTTGCACTAAATATTAAAAATTTAAAACATAATGTTAATTTATCTGTTGAAAAGAGATTTTTCTTTGAAATTATTCAGTTTTCAATTATTTATTAGTTTTAAAAGTTGGTTTATAACATAAAAGTGGTAGAGAAATATCGATAATTTGGTTGTTTAAATGTCAAAGTGTCGAATGCATTACGTGACGAACGTTGACATAACGCGTCAGATCAGACACGATTGTAGAGACCGTTCGTGTTGATTTTGTTGTCATTCGGCCCGCCGGTTTTATAATAACTTAAATCATGATGTAACTAATACTCAAATTTTACGATCAGTTGTTGATCGTGAGTCATGAGACTCGTTAGTATTCTATTCAGATTTTATATTATTTTTTCACATGTCTCTTTACTCATGTCACATTGTTACTTTCTATTCGAAGCACTTATTTCGTATTATTTTTGATAATAATTATCGGTTTGTAAATTTCAGTGGAGTGAAAATTTTTAATGGTAATAAATAGGCTTATTAATTATAATTATGGTTTTGCATTTTTTGTGGTATTTTAAATAAAATACGAGGTATCAAAAATTTCAAATAATTCATCTTTATTTAATTTTCCAGAATTTTGATACAGTGTAGTATAATGCTTGCATATTTTTCCATTATATTTAATCTATTATGACGCAAAATATTCGAGTATAAACCAGGGCCTTTTTAAGGAAATATTTACTGGGGGCACAAACATTCTGGAATGGTCATGTGCCGAAAAACATTAACTTTTTGTTGCGGATGAAACTAGTTATTTTTTTATCATGGCAAATTTACATTACCATGGATGAATGGAAAGGTTTTTTTATGAAATGATATTTAGTTCCAACAATTCATTCTGTTAAATCGAACCATTATTTTGGATTGATTCTAGGTAATTATTAAAAAAAACATAAATTACAGGATTCCTGCAAGAATTTAATAATTATTTTGATAAAGATATTGTAGCTTCAACACATGAGGTGCAGAAGTAGGGGTTAAGTATGGCAAAACAATTGAAGCATCAGTGAATTTAGAATGAGCGTCAAATAATGAATTGGTTCACTTAAACAAATATATTATATAAAATAGGAAAACTGAAAAAACATTTTTTTTGTTAAATCTTCCTCAAAACTATTAAACCAAGAATGATAAAATATAAATGTTAAAAGTAATGAAATTTCGGTAAAATATAAATATATATTTAATTACGAACTAAAATCAAAAAGACAAAAAAGAACAAGATTATGATCACAACTAGTAAATCAAAAAAAGATTTTTTATACATGCTTTATTCGGACAAAAGTCTATTTGTCCAACTGACTTGTTTGACCATCTTTTGTAGAAGGGAACATTACTATTGCATTTTTTAAAAAATTTACTATGTTATTAGTAACTATTTAATTGCAAAATGGACTTTTAAAAATCTTTTGTATAAAATTTTCCCTTCTACAAAAGATTTAAATAGTTGCTTATACTTTAAATTTATTAATTCTATATATACAGAAATCAACCTAATATAAAGCATAGAAAAAAATGCAAAAATCTAATTAATGTAGTTTAAAAATTTGTGAATTTACTAGAATCGTAAATTTACTAGTTTGATCAAATTGTCCCATTATCATTTATTGTCATCGAGAATGAGTAAGGGTGCGAAGATTGAAGAAAATCGATTGAGTAGAAGGTCTTCAGAAATAGGTTTCTAAATTCCATGGATAGAAAGTAAGCTAATTTAAATTACGGAAAAAAAAGAAAGATATAGTTTTAAAGAGCTGTTTGGATTATTGTTTATTTCTAAATCACCGCTCCAGTCTTTGGACTTGGAGGCATTTTCACTCACTGGGGTGGATAAATGCCTCCACAGTCAATATGTTAAAAAGTCCATGGTATAAACTGTTTGAGAATATTAGAAATTAAATTGAAGAAAATTTGGTAGTTTGGAAATTTTATATGTGGATTATTTAGAATTAATGGAGTGTTTTTTCTGTAAATAAAAAAAATGTAAGTTTAAAAATTGCATGTATTTTGTTTGTTTTAATGTATTATTTTATATAGAAATTGTGATAACCAATAAAAGAATTTAAGCGAAATTGATTTTTTTATTGCTATTGAGAATAAAAGAAAATATTGCTTTTGATTCAAGAACAGCTCAAATAATGTTAAACTTGAAATCATGGAAGAAAAATTCAGAATATTTAACATCTTTATCAATTTCCTAATCAAAAAATAAAGATGAAGGACAAATAACAGAAATTTTGCTGTGGAAGATGAACCAAGATTCTGGTATTTCCAGCAAATTCATGTCAAATATGAATAATTTCGTGGATGATAAATTTGAGCGGATTGCAAATGAAGTTAGTCGATTGGCGCATTGCTACAAGAAGTCGATGATCACGAGCAGAGAGATCCAGACGAGAGTGGTATCGCTGCTGCTGGGAGATTTTGCTAAGAAAGTCGAAAGACGAGAAGGGAATACGGTCCTCTTTAGGGCCAAAAATGATGGTTGGCATGTACATGCAGGTTATAAAAATTCAATAAAAAGAAATCAATAACAAGACCCGAGTTGAAGAACTCAGGGCGTGGCTGCCGCGCTCAAACTGCCGCTCTGCGATCATAAGCTAAACGATCTTTCAGTAGAAACACTATTGATAGGAATGCTTAGACAAAAACCGCTATTGGAGAAGAAATAAAAGAATGGAAAAGCTAAATCCACCAATCAAACAGGTTATTCATCAATGAATAAGACATTCTACGTGACATAAGATAATGAAGACATTTAAAGGGTCGAAATTATCCCTAGGCTACTGACAAATCACTCTTGTACTTTGAAAGACAATTTAATTAGTACCTTTATTTCAACTTTTTTTTGAAAAAGCATTTTAAAAAATAATAAAATTCGCGGGGGATCAAAAATTCTTAAAATTTGTTAAATTATAATTAATAAAAATATTTTTTAATCTAATAAAATGATAGGAAAATTACATTTATAAGAAGTTATTAAAGTCGGTTTCGTTTCCATTCGCCTTAATTTGTACATTTTCGGAAACATTTGTAAATAAATTTGAGTATAATATTGGTCTTCAATTTACCAAATGTGTATTTCACACGGACTTTGAGCTGTTGTAAGTACTCAATTAAAATAATGTAAAAATAGTTTCCGATAATAATTGTAAAAATATACTATATAAAAATAATCGTTCTGTTTAGGGACCTTTTCTTACAGGGTTCGCTTTTGGCTCTTCTGTGTCGAAAAGTAACATTCTTGAACTTGTCCATTTATTCATGAAAATAACTAGATTAGGTTGGCGTAAACTATTTTGTTTGGCAAACGATAACCCAAATTCAATACAAATTTGGATGTCAGTGATCGGTGTAATTTTATAAAGTGGTTCTAAAGATCAAATAAATAGAGTAAAACTCACTAAAAACAATAATAATAATACTCAACATTTTACAAGGGGTCTGTAAAAAGTACAACGTAAAACAAGGAGTCAATTTTATTGAATCATGATCATTCTTATTCGAATTATTTATATTTTATTAACGTTGTATACCAATATTTTGATATACTACAGATACACCTCCCTGTTAATGTAATTTTGACACTACGCTAGAAAAATGAACAGGGGTTTTGTTAATTGATTCCGGCGCGAAAACTTTTAGCAAGGATCTTTCTTAAAACTTATGTGGATTTCTATCATGAATCACATATTTGGTATTAACCTAAACCAGTCTTAATGATAAACTTGTGAGAAGTGTATCTTTAATTAAATACTCTTTAGTACCGGTAATACGTGGCAAATCTTTTAGAGTTTTAAAATCATGAAAAGTCTCAAATAATGACATTCCATCAGAATGTCATATAATGTGATCCAGGGGTTCACAACTGGTGCTCTTCTGATGAGTTTTTCATCCCTTGAAGTCGATTTCCAAGGACTGCCAGAACGATGTCAATCGTGAACAGAACCCGTTTCAGCATATCTGTTGATAATATAAGACACAGACTTAAAATGAATGTCCAAACGTTCAGCAATAGTTTTATGAGTATGTTCTTCTTTCAAGATAAGCACCTGGGCACGCTTCTCAATTGAAATTGTTGAAGAGCTACTCATTACCTAAAAAAATAGAAGATATTTTGATCCATTTAACAATGCATTAAGTTAATAAATACTAATGTTTCTTAACAATTTTAGCTTACATGTGATATATACAGTTGTAAATTATTTAAAACAATGCTAGTGATAAAACAAAGAAAAATAAAAAGTAGTTAATGAAAATTAATTTTTTCACACATTTTAAGGAAGGGATAAAGACTTTTGGCCACTACTGTACACTGGCCCAAGAGGATGACGATGAGGACTGTTTCAAGAATTCATAAGTCCAAAAGAAGTGCTGCTCACCTACACTTCCAAATAATAATACAAAAATAATAAATTCCATAAATCAACTTCTTGCATTTTAGGAAATATTAATCTTATTCATAAAATAAATTATTCTAAAATAACAGCTTGCTAAATTATTCTTTAATTTTATCTGTTTTATCCCCAATAAGCATAAAAATATTGAAATTCGAGATTTATCACTAGATCTAACGCTTGACCACCCGAGATGTGATAAGGAAATCAGTTTCAAATATCTATTGATCAATTTCTATATCTGTATCCTTCGAAGTGGTCGTGGAAATCGACACTTCTATTTAACTTTCACTATTCATGTCCAAGGGAGTCTGGACATCCCATTTGACCATTATTAACAACATCAATATGATTTGTCGAACATTTATTAATATCACAAGTCAAATTGTCATTAGAACAATTATTCAAACTACTTTCGCTATTCGACATTCTTTGTTGATTAATATATTTCTATCATCATTGTGCTTTGGAAAATAAATGGAATAGTATTATAATATTAATTAATTATCAAAAATCTTATTGGTTAAAATTAGATTTATATATTTTCTAATTAAAAATGAAATTTTTAAATTACATAAAAATTAAATATTATATTTAAAAATTAAATTTGAAAAATATTTTTACTTTAAAATTAAATTATTTTCAATTAGTAAGAATCAAAGAAAATACCAATCATCCATCTGGGTAGGAGAGACACAATCCGAATCAACATACAACATGCACAATATAAAACAACAAACTCTTCAGAACATTCATCATAGTTTAGAAGTATCTTCATGTTAAAACTGGATATTAAATTGTTATCTTTCAAAAAAAAATATTAACATTCTTTTTCAATTATTCAGTCGGCAAAACTATTTTGTAATTGAACTAAATTTGGTACGTGTATTTTCATTACAAAATAGCTGGATTTAGTTACTTACTTATTAAACAAAAACTAATAAACTTAAATTAAGTAAATCAAGTCTGTGCGAGATATATAAAATATACGGACTATGGATAATATATACATATTATTGAGTCTTGTGAATACAAATTATGCAGAAAGACAACACCCAAGAGCTTTTGTGAGGAAAAATATAGAGAGCTTATTAAGAATAATTTAGTTAAAGATTTTTAAGAAATTGATTATTGAACATGTTTCTAAGAGTCGTGCATCATTATCAGCAATTATAATTTAATTTGTATTTTAGTTTGTAA
>MQRK01129856.1:0-11214 GCA_001938485.1 Girardia tigrina
CGAATATTTGGAATTAGCGGAAACGACATCGTCAATCGAAAGATCTTCCAACTGTAAATCCTCATCGGTCTCGTTTGACCACACGGAAATCAACCGCCAAATGTCATCAAAGAATTGCTGCGCTTTGCTCATTTACAAGTCGCTGCAGGATACAGCAAAATAGAAAAATCAGACCGAATTTCTTGTGGCAAGTCTCCATTAAGTGAGAGAGACACCTTCGGTTTTCGGCAATCAGATCGTCGATTTGTGGCTCGTAAATACTGAAATAAGTGCATCGGGAGAGCCCGCTTTTACTCGAGACACTGTCGAATATGTTATTCAAATCGCTGATTCGTTTCATCTTGATAAAAATCCAAAGACAAAAACATGAGACAAGGCAATTTAAATCGATTTATTTATTTTATTTCCATATTTCAATATCTCTGAAACATTCAAACAAATTCATTCAACTAATTTAATTTTTTGATAATTGTTTTTTTTTACATTTTTTTTAATCTTAACTTTGTAAAAAACAATTAACATTAATTTTCACAAAATTTCACATTTCATGGCAAAAAAGAAAACACAAAAAAACACTTAAATATCACAAAAAAGTTTAATTGGCATTAACAATATAATAACGATAATTGAATCCTGAACATTGAACAATAACATTTATTTGACTAAATGACCAGCAAAACATTTAGACATGTGTAGTGAATGTTTACACAGATCGCATTGAATCAATAGTAAGTTTAACAACCCTTGGCAGTGATTACCGCACGGATGCGGTCAGGCATTAAATTCATCAAATTCTTGCTCCACTCCTGGGAAATCAGTTCCATACAAACTACTTTGATTTTCGTTCATAGATATCGTTCACTTTTACATCGTTCATAGGTTCTAGGAGTGTGATAGGACATGATTGTTAGATGTTCTTGGAACATACTCAAAATTAGGGATATACCGGTTTCCTTTTTGAAATCCGGCCGGTGCTGAAACCGGAGTATGAGCTGGTGCCGGTTTTGCAAAAATTGAGAAAATTTAACATTTAAACTAAACGATAACTAAATGCAATACGATATACGAATTATAATTACTGTAAGAAACGCATTATATCTAAATAAGCAAAAAAGAAGCGCCTTTCTAAATAATATTTTAACAATTCATCAATCGATCAAATGCAAATTAAATTTTAAAAAGACGAGTTTTTCTACTTTTCTGGAAGAAGTGGAGAGCGATGATCAGTGATAATCTTTCTGATGGGACTCTTGTAGGATGTGCAGAATGGTAAACACGTGCCATAGATGTCATTGTTAAAAGTTTTAATGAACATGGTACAACCAAGGACAAATTGTTCGATCAATTTATTCAAGATGAGGCATCAGT
Organism: Girardia tigrina; assembly: GCA_001938485.1. Classification (NCBI taxonomy): domain Eukaryota; kingdom Metazoa; phylum Platyhelminthes; order Tricladida; family Dugesiidae; genus Girardia; species Girardia tigrina. The sequence goes on from MQRK01129856.1 coordinate 1,369, forward strand.
AATGCGAAAAATATGTTGAAGTGAATCTTACCAACAACGTGACGCTGTATAATAGTTTTATAATTAGAAATTAAAAAAAATGTATTTGGCTGCGAAGACAAAACGGTCTGATTCGTCGAATTCATATGATCAGAAAATTTAAACTTCCATCAAACAGTAAACAAATTTAGTGCTTTTAAACAATACTATGAGGGGTTAGTTTAATTTTTGCATTTAGCCAAAATAGTTTATTATTTTTTTTTAATTTGAAAATTTAAAAAAAAAGTAAATTAAAAATGAAAAAGTAAAGATATCATAAAAATTAAATACTTAAATTAAATAAATAAGTTTAAATAAATTTTAAAATAGATAATTAACGGATTAATATTTTAAGAAATAATTTTTTAATAAAAGGTTTATAGTAAATTTAAATTAACTAGTTTTTATGATAAAGTTTCGTAAAAATGTAAGAATTATTTTAAAATGAAATCCAGATGATAACTTCGTATTGAAAACAAAACTCATCCATTTAAAAAGATGTTTAGAGACAATAAATTTCGACGGATCAACTTTCATCTTCAGGTCACTGATTGATTATTATCAATTCACCTGTATATAAATACAAAAATTATGATTATGCAATCGATTGAATGAAATCATGCTAATCGAAGATTCTCAAACTGGTTGAGACTGCCGATTGAACATTGATTTTAGGGTAACGTGACCTAATTAACAATGCTTCACACGAAACTCTCTCCAATAACTTGATACATCGAAATATATTGTCTCTAAATATATTTTTCAATGGATGAGTTTTGTTTTCAATTATTTTAAAGTTTAAAATTTAGCAAATTTTCAAAATTTAATCGAAAAAATTTAATAGATTAATTTTGGGCGAAATAATTGAATTAACAAGAAATTTTTTTAAATATGTGTATATATATTAATAAAGATTGTGTTAAATTATGAGTACTGAAGTTGATAATAATGAAAGTGGCATAAACGCTACTTTCAAATACAAAACAAGAAATCTAAAAAGTTTTTTATATTTTGTTTTTATATTTAGGAGTTCATGATAATACTATACACACACATATATATATATATATATATATATATGTGTGTGTGTGTGTGTGTGTATTAACAATTTATAATTTTTAAAATTTATTTAATGTAATTAGAGATTTATATAATTGTTAAATAATTATATTTAAACGATTTACTTTTATGGAAAATGATTTATTTTATAACATAAAATCAATTGAAAATGACATCAAATTACCCATTATAAGAACACCAATTTGACTTTTCATATTTTTATTTAAACAACAATTTTGATTGTCCTTAAGACAATCTTTGTCAAAGCTTTCGTACGATTGCATCCTAAACTAAATTGATTAATGAATTAATTCTTATTATTAATGGGGAAATAGATATTTTATTAAAATATTTACTCAAAACTTATTGGATAATAATTAAAATGATTAATAAATATTTAAAAAATATTAATTTGATTTATTTATCAAAAATTGTACAAACTAATTAACTTATTTAAAATTGTAAAATTATTTGAAATTAAAAATAAATTTAAACATTACATATTTTCAGATAATAAGAATTCAAATATTAATCATCCATCTGGGTAGAAGAGACACATTTCCAAATCAACATACACATTCAAACACAAAACATCAAACATTCAAATATTCCTCACACCAATAATAAAATCTGTATAACGACATCTGTAAACGCATCATTTTTGAGATCTTATTTTAATATCACTTGTTTTGCGATACATTTTAATTATGAAAATGTTTATCAAGTGGATTTAATAATGTTCGAGAAGCCTTTGTTAATTCTCTGATCCAATGAAAGTATTCAATGATTATATATTACGTCCTCTCCAGCAAAAGCCGTACTCTGCCCGATTAGTATTCGGTGTTTATCTCCTTTTGTTTTGGGTTTACTCAGAAATCCCGTTTTTCGACAAAGTTCTATGAAAATTGATGAACGTATTTCGATTTTCGAAAGCTTGAGAAGTGACCTCTGACTGATGTTCTACATAGAATTTATCCGTATATAATTTCCGTGAATCAGCTTTCTTAAAAAAACATCTCGCTCACAACAAGTCTGACGACAATTCCTCATCAAAATTACCTTCATCGACTTCGTCGTCTCCAATTTCATCAGAAATCGATCCATTTGTATACCTAATCACACTTAATCGACCATTTCTGTCATCACTCGCGACGACTTGTTTCTCTACGGACGAAATCTGCCAGTTACCAAAAGACGGTTTCGTGACCAATCTGGATCTCAATAATATTCATACAAATATATAAAAAAACGATTTAATATGGATAAAATATTAAAAGCGATTTTCACTGTTTTAAAAAAACAAATGAAAACGAAAATTTCCGATTGTTACTTCATTTCCAATTTATTCCGATTAGTCGACCAGTTAGGGAACATTTATCGTTGCAATTGGCAGAAAATCAAAAAATTGTCAAATTAGCCGAGTTCATTTTGAACTCGAAACGCGAAATTCGAATGACAAAGATCAATTTTTCAGTACTGGATGTAAAAAAAGAAGAACTCGTGCCGACACTTGTCGCAATGGCTGACATGGTGATGGAGGCCGATGACGACGAGTACGATGCGACGTATCGCACCGTCTCTACGAAGTGAGACTGAATTACAGAGTGACAACAAGTCCGATAAATGGAAACTCAAGCAGATAAATTGTGTCGATACTTCTGATTACAAGAATCAATTGTAAAAAAATCGAAAATCAATTGTGGAAGGAATTGTCTGAATGCCGAATTGGCGAACCAAGATTGAACAAGTCACAAGCAGCACAACAACAGACAATACCGCACATTTATCGAAATCTTTACTTTAAATGATCACTTGTTTTTTAAAGAGCTTTATTTAAGAGAGTTTCTAATTCTTGTAAACATGAGACAGAAAACCGGCATCAAACCGGTAGATTTTTGCCGGAGCCAACGCCGGTACCGGAGTTGAAAACCGGTACATCCCTACTCAAAATTATTGTTAAAAGTTAATTCCGACATCAAATCCAGATTCTATTGTATTATAATGTTTTACAAAAAGTGATGAAAGTAGTATTTGAACATATTGTAGGTAGATCGAAAATCCAAGAAAAAAAATATGTTTTAATGAAATTTGTATTTTATATGAAGCAAATGTTAGGGCCTAGTTATGGTTATTCTTAATCTGCGTCCGATAATCATAAGACTCAAATAATTGATATAATTCCGTCCGATATTACTACGATTTCGTTCGCCCTAAACTAGTTTAGTTATGTTAGACGCATTTCTAAACTGCAATATAGATTTTATTAAATTTCTGGACTTACTTTTCAAAAGGCGCTTCCGTCTATCTTATGGCGGAAGTCAAAAGGAAGTGCCGATTGCCGACCTTCAACCGCGGAGGACATATAGCCAACCTCACCGAACAATAGCATAATCAAGCACGTGGAATACATGATCATTTGATATTGAAGTGGTTATTTTATTACTAGAATTTCTGGAATTTTATGCACGTGTTTAAATATGTCATGCGAATATAATGCCAAATAAAATTCATGTCATTTTATATAAGATTGGTTCATTTTTACTTTACACCGAGTCCTTCAATCAACGCTTTCATAAAAACTGGATTGATTTTAGCATGATGAAAGGCATAATTCATTTTCCGTTGAACACTTTAAAAGGGTCGAAGCTCACGAATTTATAATTCCATCTTGACCGCAGCATTTTCATCACAACATATCTGCTAAATTATGTGATAAAATGTAAACAATTTTACAAGCCTCGTTTTTTTCTTTGTTCTTCTACGCTTCTGAAATGCAATTGCTGCACGGATATGTCTCAATCGGTCCTCATTAGGCTCATATATAATGTTTGTGCGATTCTCGCGGGTCAAGAGAGCAGGCAATCTGATCTCCGCGCTCACTGGAGCTAGGAGTATATACAATTCGCCACAGACAGAAGCATCACCGGGGGCAGAGTGTGACGGCCGCACAGCAAGGATCGCTCTGTGATCGCTCTCTTTCAGGAGGAACGAACGATTGGAATTCAATTTTACCATTTTTAGTATAGGATTTATTTAGTATTCCGTATAATTTTATTTATTCTATGTTCGTGTATTTTGTCAATCATTTTCGTAGACCGGAAGCTACTTTCCAATTGTTACTTTACCATCAATGTATGATGCCAACTTTAAAAAACGTTTCGAGTGTGTGCTAATGTATTTTATACCTTAAATCAAACCGACGTTTATCTTGTCTCATCAAATTGTAAAATTTTAAATGATTTGATTAATATTGTTTTAAATTTTGAAATAGATAAATTGTTAAATAATTAATATTCATATTAATTTTAAGCAATGGAATTAGTAGAAAATATTAAAAAATTCTCTTCAAGTGTCAAATTGGTTCTGATGATCGGATAAAAATATTAATCTTTTCAAACGAAGTCTATGACTGAATACTCAACTATATAAATCGTATTTTTAATAAAAAATTCCGTCTGACCAAGTCCAAATTTCTTTTTTACATTGCGGAATATCCACTGTGTGCGAGCGAAGTGAGGATGGCAGAATTGTATCTTTGCGAAGTCCTGGGATGCTGAAAGATAAAAGAATGCTTCAAGAATAAACCATTGCTTTAGGAAATATGAATACGATAATCTTGTCAGACGAAAGTGATGAAGAGCAGCTGCAAGAACATGGAATCATGATTGATGCTGTAGGCCAATGTAATGATAATTCCGATTCTAATTGAATAAAACTTTTACCTCATCATTTTTATTGAATGGTAATTACCCACAAAAATTGTTAGCATTGAAATCATTGTAGGTTTTATAATACATAAAATATACAATATATCCAATACACAAAATGAAATAATAATGGAAATAGAAGCTCCAAGTTCATTTTATCCTCGCATTCTATATAGACTGCTCAAAAATTTTTATCAACTCATTAACTGTAATTCATAAGTCCGTCTGACTTTTAGGTAATACAAGATAATACAAGTAAAATTACAGGATCTCTAACTATTAACATATCACATTTTAAATCACTGTTGCATATCTGTTACACACCGATCTATAAAACAACATAAATTTTATATACAATTTTATATAAAATGTGATATGTTAATAGTTAGAGATCCTGTAAGAGTGACAACGGTTTGTTACAGAAATGTCACACCATGTTACGAAGGGTTAATTAGAAATCTGTCAATGTGCATCAAAAAATAGAAGAATTGTCGGTAAGCACCCCTCCGATTTTCACACCTCTCAGAAGATAGAAAACGTAGAATGAACCCAGTTGAAAATTTTCATACATCGCATTCATTCAGAATGAGCCCCTTATGGACTGACATTCAACTACAGAATTAACATTCAATTAACAGGATAACAGAAGGTATACACAGAAGGATCCATGATCACAATAAAAAGAAATGGGGTATTTGGACACTAATTAACCAATTAATAAAGTTACTTTAGTCTTCTGGTTCACTTTGATTAGATTTGCAAAAAAATAAATATAGCGAAGTTCGAATTTGTTGTTGTAATTGATTTTCGTATTCTGTTTTCTTTAAATTGTTTTTTGACCATTAATTGACGGAAAATTATCACGAAATAGATTGTCATTGAGTTGAGAACGATTGTACGCAATAAGTGGAGTTAACTTCAAAATAATTTCAGCAACCGTAGTAGTTGATGCATTGGTTCCATATTTCAATTGTATAAGATTGGTGGTGGTGATAGGTAGGATCGGTGGCCGTATAATATCCGGATAATGAATTTTTTTTTAATTTTAGCTATCGATTATATTTGTTGATTTAATATATATGTGCAAAATTTAAAGTCGGATTTGTGACCATACTTCAAGCTAAAAAGGTATTGTAATAAACTGAAAATTTAGAAAAACCTTGATGTGAATTCATGGCGTAGAACATTTACTGCTGAAGAGAAATGGATTTCTTGAGAAATCCAGTTCTAAATAAACAGGGACGACGCCCAAGTCAAGGAGGAATGTCAACTGTGAAGCCGAAAAAGTTTGACTGAGAGGTTAAGTTGTATGCATGATTAGGAGGTGATGATGTTTTGCATTGGACATTTGTCACGCAAGGGCAGCCCGTAAATGGGGAGCTATATTCACACCACTTATAATGGTTCTATAATGCTTTTACAAAATCATTATCTATATCTCACTTTACAAAATCAAGTACTTTTCCGCAATGCTATTCCGCCTCTAATGGCTAAACAAAACTAAAATAGTTAAATATTGTTCAAGTGCTGCTACGCCCACTATAGTTCTGATTTAGCTCCAAGTGACTGCTATTAGTATGATCAATGATCCATTTCCTAAAAGGACGCAATTATGAAAGGATTTTCTTAAAATTGATATTCAAAACTTTTGTCATTCATTCTTTTCTCATTCTTTTATCATTCATTCAAAACTTTTGTCATAATCTAGCATCATATGTTAAATGAATTATGTTTTGTTTTGCAATGTTCGCGACTTGCGGATCGCGCTACTGAGCAAGCCTCTTCTATCGATCATTTGTTCTGACGAGGCGGTTAAACCATCGAAGTTAATGCACAAACAACCAGAGTACTCCAATGATTTTATTTTTAATGAATTACCAATTTTAGCGAATGTATTTATTATTTTTTTGGTTATTTTGTCTTATTTCAAATATTTTTATATTAATTGTTTGATTTGATTATAATTATTTTTATTATTCATTAGGTATTTCCCGTACCAAAATATAAAGGTCAAAGACAACAAATGTTTCAAAGGTTTTTCTTGTCGAAAGCATTTGAGATCATCGGTCTGGTCATGTGCTTCTTGAACATCATCGTTATTATCGTGAGTTTTACAAGGACTAGCAAATGGTTCATCTCAGAATTTATCTTTAGGTTGATGTTTCCATTAAAACTGAGGCATTCATCGTACAAGCAAAGATCCTCAATGTTAGTAAGATGATTTGCATTACATATTGTGATACACTAGCTGGTGTCTTTTTCAAAATATTTGATGTTAATTTACGTATGTGAGGATATCTATTTTCACTGATGAATGACGTGTAATCAAATAAATAGAATACTGAATACACAGATATATGATCTATTGGGTTTTAGTATTGTGGAACAAAACACATTTTTATACAAAGACAAACTTTAATTAATTATATTTTTGCAGTTTTAATAAAATTCTGAAAACAATTCTTTAAATTGATTTGAAATGGAAGAGAGTAATTATCTGGAATTCGACCCAGTCCACGATCCCGGCACTTGTCTTCACTCCGACTGATAATGTTGTCGTAGCTTTTGAAGAATTCAGTAAATTTTTACCACCTGAAAACTCACCAGTAACAGATTCTTTAGAATATTATTTTATTGGAAGCCCTAAACTGAATTTTGTCACAATTTTTTAACATTAAAGGATTTTATCCCTTGAGTTTTTATTCTCTGGGACTTATGTCCAGAGGGTTTGTCGGATATTAGATATTTTGATTATTTCAAATATTTAATATTTGCTTTTTTGATAAATATTTTGTTTAAATATTATCAATTAAACATTGTTTTGTAAATAAACTTTTCGCGTGTTACAGGGTTATTACGATGTTACCAATACATTCACACATAAATGTATGCAAATTTAATCTTGACACATACACAAAAGTTAGTGTTACTTAAATAAATCGTTGATCTTTGCTGCGTCAATCGATTTAACCTTTTGTTGACAACCCCTGATTTCATCGATTACAAACTCTGTATACGCATCACAGGGTATCAAAAAGAAAACGTCACAGGAAAAAACATCGCGCAGTAATTTTTTTCGTCAAAATTTATGATAATATTTTTGTAGTAAATTAATTCGTGTAAAACATTGCATCGATCGTTTAATTAAGTTATCGGTGCATTAAAAAACCAGGTTCATTAAAAAAGACAGTATTGTTTTAATAAAGGCATAATTGAATAGATTATTAACTTCCACCAAAGAAACGAAAATATCGAGACTGTGTGGTTAGACTACGACGTGTTGTGAGTCAATACTCATATCGGGACATAGAATTCCTTAGAGGTCTCGCGCATAACATATCAAATTAAAGATATTTTTCTGTAATTTAATGACACGTGAAACAGTTTTATTAGAATTTTGGTTGCTTTTTTTATTATTTATTATAAAGATTTTATTCAAATTATATTGTGAAAATTATCATTTTACTTAGTTAAGTTATTTTCCCCTTTAAAAATTTGATAATCTTTTTCCATAAGATATTTTAAAATATTTAATTATTAAAAATTTTGCAATTAAATATTATCATCATTTCTGTGACAAAAAATATTATCATTACTGAAAAAAATGACTACAAAAATATTATCACAAAAACCACAACGAAATTTACTATCAAAATTATTATCCTAAATTCAGCACCGAAATTTACTACAAAAGATATCATAAATTTTGACGAAAATATTTACTGCGCGATGTTGTTTCTCTGCGACGGTTTTTCTAACGACATTTTTTCCGCAATGTTTTTTTTGGATCCCCATGAAAGGTTGCTGCTTCATTTACTGAATGTGTGTTCCGAAGAAATTGATCGTTTCCACATGATGTACTTTGAAAGGCTGCTCGTCTTCTTTAACTTTGTTTTCATCTATGTCATTCACTGCTGATGCTTTAAACTGCATCATTCATATACTCATGGTCTTCTATGCTCTGAACTCATAATATTCATTCGATCACAGTCACCAAAGGAATTCTATTTTTGTATCATCATTTTTCGTAATCCTACAAATAAAGTCAATTTTATCATGTTTTTGCGATTTGTCTTCATTTGTGTTTGTTAGGTTCGTCATCAATAATTGAATTCATAAGAACGCAAAACTTTATTTCTATAATAATTAACAATAACTCAAACAATTTTGTTGATAAACTTTTCTTTTGTTTTCTTTTTGACCAGATTGATTATACGTAAAAATACTGAATTACAAATACTGATATGTTATTTATTAAAATTGTTATTTTTACGAACTGAATTTATTAACTTTTTTAATTACAATAATTTTACATAATTACTTTGAATATTTAATTTAAAAACAATTTTTAACAAAAATTCCATTGAAAATCGACGGATAATTTTGATGAAAGTTGCTGACCTTCTCAAAAATGCATGAAACTAAAATATATGTTAGATGTCCTTATGAAACCGTGAAATGTCGAGTTTTATTGTTCTAGGTGTTCTGGTTCGTTAGTTATTCGTTAGTTTTGTTTCCAAAGTTGGGAAACAAAATATCGTAAAATGCAGATCAGTGTTTTTCTCAACTTTGACCTGCTTAAATTTTTTTCTCTTTTTAACTGAAACTCTTCTTTCAACATAGGTTCATTTACAATGTTGTTTTCTATAGAAATACTCAATATCTATGAGCCTCTAAACTTACTGAAAATGACGAAAATGCAATTTCTAGGTCAATTTCAGAGCTTCAGTTACCTGATTAAAAGTGAATCGATTTGAAATGTTGTCGCATGTCTTGTACATCCATCATATGCTGTAATTAAGAGACTATAAAGAAAGTGTCTCTTATTTCCAATGACCGAGTTATTCCAGCAAATAATTTATCTGTTTTTCTAAATACCTTGATTTCATCTATCTTTGAGAGGTCTCAGCAAAAATCTCTATTAAGAACATTTGTTATGCTGTACTTTTGTTATATCTTATGCTGTACTTTAAAATATAAATTATACTCGAATAATTATTTATCGTGAACATCTAAAATATCAATTTTCCATTTGGGTGGGAGAAACACATTTCCAAATACT
>MQRK01129860.1:0-14016 GCA_001938485.1 Girardia tigrina
CAGATTATAATGAGAGATATTGAAAAATTGATTGATGGAATCTAGTGAAAGCCTTACTGTTGATCATCATAAAGATGATAAAAATTGTGAATGTAATAAATGTTCTGTCAAATGTGTGTCAAATGTCAACCATAACCTTAAACCATAATCCTAACCACTAATATTGACCTTAACATTATCGTTATTGATGTTAATTTGATAAAAGTATTCAATATTATTTTTTCATAATGTACAATTTCTAAGAAATTATCCTTTTCTTTCAAAGGAACGAATAAAATACTTTTGGTAACTTTTGAATTTTCTATTTTTAATTGAAATTTAGATTTTGAAATGACGTTGACGATACGAAATTGTTGAACAGAATCTATGCACGATAATGAGAATGCCGAAGATATTCGTTAGTTATACGTTGGATATGGTAAAATATAATACCAAAACCGAAAAAGGCTACAAATGAGCTCATAGTATTGGGATTTATACGTATGAAAGACTGCCGATGGTGAAATTGGATTAATGGTGGAAATGATTTTGCGTTTGGTGAGCAAGTCTAAGTGAAACCAGAGGGAGGTCGATGCTTCAGGCATTGGTACCGAGTGGTCGTTTCACGAATAAATTCAGCAACATCAATTAAATGGGATGGAGTTCCAAGACTTGTGCGACTAACGTCGACATATTTAAAACAAATAAACGCCATTTAAAAATATATTTTAGGATAATATATTTCGACGGTTTAACCGTCATTTAAATCTTTAAATTTAAATATTTTCTTCTTCCATGTCACACTTGTCCCTCAGGTATTTGTATACTTTTTCTGCTCCCGCATGGCACAGTAATCTGTGTTTGTATGATGAAATCTCTCATTTTTTCTTTCGGTATCCATTTTGTCATACCCGTTCTGGCTTGACTCCTCGTAGTCACTACTAATAATCTGGTCTTGCTTTTACCTTTTTTTGCTTCTTCGGGTGAGCCGGATAACAGTCCAAAAAAGTCCTTTGTTTCAAACTTGATTGAACTTTGATTGCGATGAACGGATGGAACAAAATCATACTGGAACCATTGGGAGAAAATTGCACGAGTCATCCAAGATTTTTTTTGATGATACATAAACAACACCAACAAATAAAAAAAATTTTGGATCCATACATCCAGCCGCGGTTTACTTGGGGGCACTGTAGTAAAATTAATAAGTTGAGATAAAGTTTTTTATAAAAAATTATTTTCATAAATTTATGGTGATTATAAAATCATATTTATATTTATACTTATTTATTTCTGATTCGTACAAAATAAGAAAATAATTCCTCGAAAAATTGTTTTAAAAATTGTTGTTGTTATAGAAATATATTTTAAAGTGTTCTGACTTCAATTAATGACTTCGAAACTAACAATATGTAAATTAATTATTTTCGAAATTTTGTATTGAATTTAATTTTTAATTTAAAACTATTTTCAAATATTTATATATTAATTCTGTATTTTAATGTTATATATTTTTACAATTTTGTATTTTCTTTTGAATAGACATTTTATTATACTTCGTTAAAATTTAATATTTATTGTAATATTTAGTTTTTTCATATGGTATTTAATTTTTAAAGTTTAATAAATTCTGTTCAACTATTTTTCAGATCTTATATTTTATTCGTTTCCAAATCTATTTTATTTACTAATTAAATTATTGTTAATTTAATTTGTTTTGTTTTAAAACTATTTAATTACAAGTTTCATTATTTAAAATTTTATCTAAAACATTTATTTTCTTATTATGTTGAAATATAATAGTCTTCACGTATTTTACATTAAATTCCTATTTTTTATTTTATAATTCAATATTACTTATAAATGTTTTTTTATCTTTAATTCAAAAATTTAAACGAGATTTACAATATCCTCATAAACATGTATAAGCTTAACAGCTAGGAACATAAATGCCCTGATAATGGCGGGCTTTTCATAGAAATATATTGCATTAATATAAGTTTTTTTTATTTTCAAATGACTTTTTCTAAATTTACTTTCTTAGATAATTTAGTCAAGTTTGCAGGTGCAACTATATAAGTTGATGATCTCAAAACACGGCATAGCGGGCACTGGCAGTCAACTAGATCGAGTAAGGTTCTTGATCACAGCAGATGTAGCAAAGATAGAGCTTCATCTATTTCAAAAGATGAATTTTATATTCTTCAGATGAATTTTCATACATATATTTACCAATAAAATTAAACTTTGATATTAATTTTAAAATATTTATCACCTTATATACTTTAAAAATGAAATAAATTATTAAAATTAAATTATAACGCAAATAAAGTTTCTGAAGAAAATCAGAGATTGTGATAGAAACATGCCCAACGTTGAATTTGTAAAAAATGTTTTAAAAAATATATATCCAAAACAATTTAACTTATTGTTCACTAAACTATATATATCAATCTAATATTAAGTGGGGCCCAAGAACTTCTTCATCAACCTAATACAATTAAAGGTTTATTAATTTTAAATAATTAATTTACTAATAATAATTTTAAAATTGTAAAAATATAAATAAATCAATAAAATATCTTGATATATAAAATGATTAATAAAAATTATTTTAATAATAAACATAAATAATACAAATAGACAAATTGAAAATGACAAAGTAAACAATCGAACCTCGCTCTCACAAATAGGAATCCCTGAGCAAACGGGAAGTTTGTCTATTTGTCACTTTATCCCATCCATTAAAATATATTTACGAAGAGCAATTTTAAATAATTTATTAACACTAAATGAAATTGCTGTTCGTAGCGATTCTTATTTTCAATTTTTATCAAGTACAAAGTCGATGTCCAGACGGTTTTATACCATGTAAAGAGCTTTGCATTTACGTTTCTACCACCAGAATGAACTACTGCAACGCTTGGACCACTTGTACAACACTTGGAGGACGATTGGTTGTAGGAAAAGACCTTCCTTCTCTTATCAGCTGTAATATTACAATGCGTTCTGTTTTTTATTACATTGGTCTTAATGACCTAATAACGGAAAGGGATGTTGACAAATTTGGGTGGGTATTTTCTGACAGATCCGAACTCATTACTTCTCAATATTGGACAGAAAGCGAACCAAATAATGCATTTTTGGGTGAAGATTGCGTAGCTGTTTTTGATAACAGTTTTTATGATATATCATGCTCATCTTTATCCCAATTTATCTGCGTGGCAAGCACAAAGGAAATTGATAAAATAGCAAAAACCTTTCGCCAAAAATCGTTAAAGTTTAATAATGATAATGAAGAAGGATGTTACGATGTCATTGAAGGTCAGACCAAGATTAAATGTGCAGCAATGTAATGTTATTTACTTGTATTATAAACTTATATTAATTACTAAATTTGACTTATTGAAGGTCTTTAATCAAGAATTATAAAGCATTTTATTTTGATGAAAGTGGTAAAACATGCGTTTTGGTCAAATTTGTGGACAGTTCACTCCCTAAAATGTGGAACACTGGCGAACGTTCTTGGAAAAGATTTATGTAAATGCCTTGTGCAATGTAAAGATAAATAATTCTTATTTTATTTTGTGAATGAAAAAATGTCTGTCAAAATTAATTTGGAGATGTATAAATCTGTGTATCTTTTACGTACCACAGAAAAGTAGGATTAGAAAATCACTTATAAACATTATGACAAAAAATCATAAAAAGAATAAATAAAATTAAATATACAGTAAAACCTCTCTATAAATTTCCCTCTTCATAAGATCTAATTCTCTATAAGGAACCATATTTTTTAATTTATATATACATAATATAAATAAATGTAATGAAATGACATTCTCGGTAACTGTAAGGCTGATTAAAGCAACATCGTTGAAATATTCTAGTTATAGAGAGGTAGTTTTCTCGGTCCCAAATAACTCCTTATAGAGATGTTTTACTGTAAACCACAGAGACATTTTATTACTTAAAAAGAAAACTTAATTAAGAAAAGAAAAAGAAAATTTAATTAAATAAATAAATAATAAATCAGTATCAAGCCTATATATTTTTTTATTTGTGTGTTGCGTTGTTTTCCTCTTTTGTTAGAATTTCAACAATGTACTCCGCATTGAGAGTCGATTGTTCGATAACTTGTTCTATTAAGTTATTAATAGCAAATAAGTCTATATGAAACTGAGACTTACAGAAAGAAAACTGCTACTGACTTATGTATGACTCCTAACAATTTTTTTGAATCTCGATAAAGATTATGATTATAGAGCTAAAGAAACGATTGACAAATTATTTTATAAACTAATTACAAATGAAATGGAAGAACCACCAATTTTAAAGTACGTGTCTAGTGTTCTGTATGTATAAGGATTGGGTTATTTAAATATTTAATCCTCAAATATATAAATAGTTTATTTAATTTGAAATCTTAAACATATAAAATTCAAAATGTATTTCTTTATAAATCTCCAACACCACTTAGATTGTGTTCATATCTCATACATCCATTTTATAATATATTAATTATAAAAATAATTAAAAAAAATAATAAAATTGAATTATTATAAAAACATCTTCAGGTCATAAGATTATTTTTAAAATCGGTTATGTGTCATTCTAGGACAACTATTTTTTGCGTTCACGAAAAAACACCACCAAATCGCGAAAAAATACGAAAAAGTATCATGAACATGAACTGTAAGTAATAAATGTGTTTTTTAAATGTCTGCTTGAAGCAGTTTGTGAAAAACAATTTTTAGAGTGCTTTGGTGTACTAAAATATCTTTCTTGTATTTTAGTAATGAAGTCTTTCTTTAAGATATTATTTAAGAAAATTTCCACGAGAGAAAATATAATTTTGTTGCATCAAGTTAAATACAAATATGAGAAAATTCTTTTTTTCAATTTTTTCTGAATCTTCTCCATTTATGACTCGTGCTCCAATGTTTCGGCAAAGTACTGTCGGTAAATTTAAAAAATATACAAATATTCTGGGTGCTGTCAAAGTAAAATGACTTGTAGTACTCTTCATTCAAGCTCCTACAAATAAATTAATTAAAAGAAATATATTCATAAAAACTCTCACAGAAGGGCGCAGTCAGCCAGTCTGTCTTTTGTTTCCTTCTCTACAGTCACAGAGTCGTAGCATCCAACTTGGGCATCATTATTAAACACATCTTCATCACTTTCTACATAATGCTTCCATTGAGACTTCTCTTGTGTCACAGCAATGCAAATAAAATTGAATTTATTTTCACATCCAATATCAATTAGTGTACCATTCTCCATCACAACACAATCTTGTGCCCCATTTTTATCATTCGGGTCACCTTTTCTCCAATAGGAAATATTATGTAGTTCAGACCCATCAGAAAACATCCATCCATTTTTTTCAGAATGCCTCTCGTGTAATAAATCATTCAAATCAATAAAATACTTCCCCGAGATACCGGGACAAGTGTTAATAAATTCCAATTCTCTTTCCATAATTAATCTTCCTTGCATTTTGTAACAAGTCGTCCAAGCCTCGCAATAATCTGCATCTTTCTGAGAGACATGTATACAGACTCCTGAGCAGTTCGTATATTGGCTTGGGCAAATTGTTCTCAATAAATAAAAATGTTGACTTAACATAAGTAAAAACAAACTTATTTTCATTTTTGAAGAAACAAAAAAGTAACTAGAATGATAAATCATGACTTTTTAATAACTGGCAAGGACCAATTGTAAAATGAGGAGAGACACTTGTTGCCCTTACTCGCCACTGTCTTGACTCGGGGAATATTTGTTTTATTTATTCAAGTATTAAATGGAAACTTTTAATATTCTTAAAAATACAATTTTGAAAGATTTATATAAGTATTTATATTATCATCTTTATTTTATTATTAATAAAATTAATAACATTATTTTTTTGTACTTTAATTGACAATTAATTTCGATCGTGTAATCATTATAGTCACGTCATCTAGAATAAATATGAAGTCTTATTCTGCTTATATGTACAGCTTATAGAGGTTAATACATAATTCATTATTAATTATATCATATGAACACATTCAATAGTAATGACTAGGGCCACTTTTTTCGGGTGACCGAACTTTTCCGCACACGGACCTTTCCGCAGCAGACCTTTCCGGACCGGACTTTTAAAAA
Organism: Girardia tigrina; assembly: GCA_001938485.1. Classification (NCBI taxonomy): domain Eukaryota; kingdom Metazoa; phylum Platyhelminthes; order Tricladida; family Dugesiidae; genus Girardia; species Girardia tigrina. The sequence goes on from MQRK01129860.1 coordinate 6,133, forward strand.
TCTTTTTGTATAACTCAAAAATTAATAAATAAATTATTTTTACAATAAATAAAAATTTAATAATTCGATTTAAATTAATTCCTAAAAAAATAACATTTTAGTAAATAATAGTAATAAATAATCACAAAAAATAATAAAAACCATAGAAATTATTTTAATTAATTATTTAAATTATGAATTTCTGAATGAAGAAAATAATTAAATAATTATAAAAAATAATAAAAATTACTTAAATGTTTTTTTATGAAAATGCAGCGATAAAAATATTTTTTTAAACAATTTTAAATAAAAACAACAAATCATTAACTGGAACAAAAGATAATGTAGCCATTGACATAATCAGTTCCTTAACATCCGTATCAATGTTGAACAGTCTTTTAAGCCAAACAGAGTTAACTTTTCGAACCAAACTCTGACATAGATGAAAATAACCTCCTTTTACTTCTGCATAAGAAAATGCTGCACGAGCACATTCATACAAGCTCTTTAGAAATCAACTAAGATTTTACACGGCTCTAGATTTGTAAGCAATTTTTTTAAGATTTGAAACATCCGTGTATAGACGGTTCAATCTTTCTTCTAAAGAAGAAAATACGCACATGTTATATAAGAATTTCCAACTTGACAATGCCATGAATACAACTGATAAATATTGAAAGTCATTTATCAAATGTTCCATCTCCATAAGTCTTTCTTATCCAGTTGTGACAACAAATCTCTATCTCCGATCACGAAAATACGATCCACAAAATTAACACCAGAGTTTCATAAAATCATTACTTCATATTTTTCGGGAATTAAGACATTTGCATTCACAGGAGTGAAAATAACATTCTGTTTGAATCTTAGATTTCTTTCCAGAGATGATTTTTTCGGCATCTGAATTAAAATATCATTATTGAGGTCCACAAGAACTTTCCCCATTGCGCTTCTTGTGCTGACTTAGATGCCTTTAACTTCTACTTTCATTTCTTTCCAGACCACTTTCTTAGCTGCTTCTTGCGGACAGGAATTGTGGGAGTGACTAGTGTGACCAGAAATTATTATGTTGTCCTCCATTTTCAAAGTTGAATGATAATTATTGTTTCAGTTTAATGTGCATCTCCAAGTTATAAAATTGTTTTTTTCTCTGAATTTTAAATACTCAAATCCTTGAAAATAGGGATAACAAATAGAAGTATTTAATGAGTAAAATAAGAATTATTATTTAAGTGGATTACCAATTATTAATTGAATATTTTATTCATTACCAAATTGTTTATAAATATTTTACAATTTACTTTTACAATATTAAGAACATTTAGACAAGTCTCATTTGAATTTTAATTGCAATTACATTCATAGTCATTACAACTCTCAGAAGGTCTTTCATCGTTTTCCATCGTTCTAATTGGTTTTCTTATTTCTGTAAACTGGTCTTGAATGCACATTATAGTTTGCAATAGTCTTTTAATTTTCAATTTTTAAATCAAAATCAGATTGGTTGACCATTCATCATGTCCTCCTATACAACTTCATAAAATTTGGTGACCTCTTAATAAAGAGGTCTAATGTAAGGAATCGGATGAAATGATGTAGAAACATGCAGAAAAGTAACACATATTATTGAATAGAGATCGAAAATTTTTATGACATGATAATGCTCGTCAAACAGTCCAAATTGGACTCGATTAAATATTTTGCAGCTGTCTTTAGAAACCATCAATCATTCTCCGTATTTGTCGGACCTTGATCCAGCTGATTATTATTTCTTCCACAATTTAAACATTTTTTTAGAAGGAAAAATATTCAATTTCTTTGTGAGATTAAAAACGCCTTCCACGATTTTTGGCTTTCCTTCGCCAAGCTTCTTCGCTACAGACATAAATGAGCTACCGATAAAATGAATGTCGATGCTACAAGAGCACATTCTGAATAATTTTTTTCTAGACATGTGAGAAATTTTATACCTAACCAAAAACGTGGGGCATAGAAATAATCGATTGTTACTAAAAAGCAGTAAAGAGGAAATAGCAGTTATTAATAGCAGTAATTCAGAAATCCGCCCCACGTTTTTGGTTAGGTATAAAATTTATCACATGTCTAGAAAAAAATTATTTTCCTCTTTTTAGTCCATATGAAAACGTGGTTTTTAAAACTTTTTTATTTATTATTTTTTTAATATTATTTTATGAATTAAATTGATTTAGTTTGTATAAAAAATATTTTGTTTTGAGAAACTTTTAAGTAGAATAATTATTTAATTTTAATGAGATTGTAATATTATCTACGTATCTATTATTATTATTTATTATTATTAAATTATGATTATTATTGTTATTAAATGTTGTTCATAGGTAACAGCTGAAAACTATTGTTCTAGAGGTGTTTGTTGACAGAAAAATATTTTTAATAAAATACATAAATTGTTTTATTGATGTTGAGCACAAAACACTTTCACTTTTTTTTTTTAGAATTTACTACTGTTGCCATAAATATATAAATATATTGAAGCTTGTAATTTGTGACTCTGAATGACATGTATTTATGAAAGAGGGTAGATGCCTCTAAGACACTGCGATTGTCCATAAATTATAATTAATGTGATTATAATGTTAGTAATAAAAATTCAAATTAAGTTTCAAATTGTAATTTTTTATGTAATGTTAATTAAGTTTCATTTTCATGAACTATCATTAATTTATTGTGGCTTGACACTACTATAACAAACTAATCTATTTCCGCACAAATAATGGTTGAAATGTTGACATAAGTAATACATTGCCAATAACTCCTTTCTTGTTATGCAGTAACCTTTATCATGATTGCTCATTGAGTGTGACCCATATGCAGTGACTCTCATGGCCATTTCTATCTTTCTGTGTCAGTACCACTGCGATGGTGTCGAAACTAGCGTCTGTATCTGGAATAAATTCCACCTCCACGTCTGCGAATCAAAGAATTTTTGATGTGATCAAAGCTTCCTTTATCTTAATAAATACTGTATCACAAGCCTCTGTCCATAATAATGTCTTCTTGTTCAATCCAGGTAATTGTTCTAATGTCTCTTTTTTCATTCCATAATATTTGATGCGTCTTCTATAATATTTTCCGATCTCCAGCATACTTTTCAAATTCTTAATGCATTTCGGTTTTTCAAAAGATTTAATAGCTTCCAATTTTGACGGGTCTGTTTGAATCCCTTTGTCGTTGATCACATGGCCCAGGAATTTGACTTCTGTCTTTAAAATATGACATTTTTCTGGATTAATTCTTAGACAATTCTGATTAAAATTTCGTAATGCTTTTCTAATGATTTTGAGAATATTAGAATGTCTGATCCGCCCAACCCTCAGGTCGCCCTGAGAATCGGACGGAGGTAGCAGGGTGGCAAGGGAAATTCTGTTCATCAATTGCTGGGCCCATTTTTTAATTTTATTGCAATTTGGTATTCGACACAATCGTTTGATTTTACTCTCGAGTTGTTGAAAACTTTGAGTGTCGTTTATGTTTATATCGGGATTGAGTCGAGAAATATCATACAGAACAACGCGGCATTCTTTAATTAATGAATGGGTTTCGTTAAAACCACTTTCACTTTCTATCAGTGAATCCGTGTCGCTTTCTTTAAGAATATCTTCTTTTGCGGCACAGTTAAGAACAGTCACATCATCTGTAATAACCTCCTCATTCATGTCAATTGATTCACTGTTCACTTCCGGCACTACCGAACAATCATCGTCCGTCAAATCGGTTACAATATCACTGAGAACGATTCTTTTATCTCCGATTTTCTTTTCGTGATCGACTTTTCCTTTCGGAATCGATAAAATATCAAAAATATTTTCACTATCACTATCTATATCATTATGATCGATATTCGCTGGTCGACCATCGCCACTCCTATTCCCGATCTCATCAATCAATTCTATCAATATCTCCCTGAGAGCGCTCTCTGCCTCTGACTCTCTACATGATGTCAATCGCTCCATCGGATAACTGATTGATTCAAAAAAAATTTCAAAACAGAAAAACTTTATTTTGCCACGTTTTGACAAGCATCAAAAAATCATCACGTAATCAATTTACAAAGTTTAGTTCATTAAAACAATCAGAATTTTTTTAAGTGAAATCACCAAAATGAAAAGCGCTTTTTGCTCAAAATTAATGATAATTTTTCAATGGTTTTAACGGAACGATGAAAGTCGATTTTTTTTATCAAAAAATCCAATTGATAGAAATTTAAAAAAAATGTTTACAATAAATTTTCAGTTAATAAACAAACGGATAATTAATGTCACTTTCGATATTTTCATTTGATTTATTTTTTTGAATTTCGTAAATTGATAATCGATGGAATTTGCTCATCTTTTTCTCGATCAATTTCGATCGATTTTGAAACAATATATATTTTATATATACATATAATAATAAATGTTTTTAATTTAATTAAAAATATATATATATAACAAATTTAAATGTTCGAATTCCGAACAATGTCATCCAAATAAACTACTGTTCGATATACCCTATATCCTTGTCATAAGTTCTTGAAACGTTTCCGGCGCCGGTGCAATACCAAACGGCATTCTATCAAAACAAAATTGTCCCGCTTTTGTTTAAAACGCCGTTTTTAGCCTTGTTTCTTCTTCTAGTTCTACTTGGTAATATGCATTACCCAAGTCAATTGATGAAAAATACATAGATTCATACAACTTGCCATCATCTCTATCATATTTGGCATTGGAAATGCCTGTCTCTCTGTAACTAAATTCAGTTGTCTAAAGTCTAAGCAAAGTCTAACATCATTTTTTTCTTCTTTCCACACGCATTTCAGGGGGATATTCCATGAAGAGTTACACTTCTTTATAATGTTGTTTTCCCACAAGTTTTTTATTGTTTCATTGATTTTCTCTTCAAGGTTGATCGGTAGTTTTTGTAGTTTCAAATTAATTGGGTGTCCTATTTCTATTCTGTATTTTATCAAAGCCGTGCATCCTATATCCTCCATGACGACTTTTATGCCTCTCTGCCATATTGATTATCTTTGGTTTATCAGCGATATGCACCCTATTTTTGGCTTACTGAAATCGTTCTTCATCTGTCGCTTTCCGGCCGAATCTTGCTTCAAAATTACATCCATTTAAACTTTGATCGAGTATTTCATCTTTTCTCTTTTCTGGTTTCTTTCCTAGTATTTTTCTCCTCCGCTGGTTCAATTAAACATTTGCCACAATTACCTCCGTATAAATAATTTTTATACACTTCCAAACTTTTCTTTTACATCTACTTTTACTTCTTTAATGTTTTCTGTTTCGTCTCTCATTGCGTCTATAATATCTTTTATACTACTTTTACTATAAATACCGATATTTTTGGAGTCCTTTATGTTTATTAGTTTATTGCTCCGACTGGGTTTTCTGTCGAGGCTTTGTCTTTTGGGTGTTTTTTCTCCATTACCGATTCTTCATGTTCTTCTTCAATGTTCGCTACAAATCTTCTATTGTCCCCTTTTCTCTTGTCTTGCCTATATATATTCGTTGATTGTAGCCCCTGTCTTGATAATTGTTATTCGATGATCTTTGTTGGTTTCTTCTCCCGTTTATTCTGGTGTAACATTCGTTCTCGCGATGACCTCTATTATGACACCGGTTACATTCGATATTCGGACAGTTTCTTCTAGTTGAAGAAATAAAAAAGAAGATCAGGACGATACATGAGATTAAAAATGTAGAAAAACAGATAAATGAATTGAAAGATAACGGGACACAGAACAGATTCAAGAGATACAGGGATGCGGTGACATGAAATCACAGCAAATTTGAACATATGCAAACAAGAGTTGGAGGTACACAACACAATAAATATACTTCTGATCGAGACTGGGACAGAAACCAGTACCCGAGCTGAACAGGTAGATAACAAGAACCTAGGAAATGTTACGGATGCGGAATGGAGGAACATATGATAAGAAACTGTACAGAAAGGAGACATATTAATTGTTATTGTTGGGGACAGCAGGGACATGTAAGAAGAAACTGTTCAAATATCGAATGTAATCGGTGTCATAATAGAGGTCATCGGGAGAACGAATGTTACACCAGAATAAACGGGAGAAGAAACCAGCAAAGATCATCGAATAACAATTATCAAGACAGGGGCTACAATCAACGAATATATATAGGCAAGACAAGAGAAAAGGGGACAATAGAAGATTTGTAGCGAACATTGAAGAAGAACATGAAGAATCGGTAATGGAGAAAAAACACCCAAAAGACAAAGCCTCGACAGAAAACCCAGTCGGAGCAATAAACTAATAAACATAAAGGACTCCAAAAATATCGGTATTTATAGTAAAAGTAGTATAAAAGATATTATAGACGCAATGAGAGACGAAACAGAAAACATTAAAGAAGTAAAAGTAGATGTAAAAGAAAAAGTTTGGATGTTTATAAAAAATTATTTATACGGAGGTAATTGTGGCAAATGTTTAATTGAACCAGCGGAGGACAGAAATACTAGGAAAGAAACCAGGATTTTAACCATAAAAGAATGGAGAGCTGAAAATATCGTATACAACAAAATGCAAGGTCAAACAAGTGTCGTGTTCCCCTTCAAAACAACATTTTCAAAAGCTCTGAGCCCCCATCCGTTTTTCTTAGAGTACAACGGATGAATATTCAACCAGACATGTGTGTACTAAACACGTTGTGTGTACGTCGGAGCGCCTTCGGGTTCTTGACCAGTAACGAGGATGACCCGACTGGTAACTCGGCTTCTGTAGGGGCTGATTATAAATTTGTCGACTCTATTCCTCAAATTTGATTTTATTATCTCACGCCAGACAAAGATATCTCAACGAGACAAATGACGGTCAGCCCACGTGCCACTGTGCATTCTATGGTCTGCCTGCACCGTCTCCCTAAGATCTTGTCCGAACAGTAACTTCGTCTTTATTTACAACTATGTTCCACTCATATATGAAACTTCGTATCTTAATTATATTTAAGGAGCTAATTATATATACCTTATATTATTATATTTATCAAATTCGATTGCATTTTATTATATTGGTTATATTCGTTTATGTCTGAGAACTAATTTCCATCGTTTGATTTATGTTTAGGGCAAACTGATATTTTAGATACGGCAACCCACACTCTGAGAGCTAGCAAAGTATAATCTTTGCGTGAAATTTGAAACTTGACTTCAATTTTATAATAACGATCGACTTTTGAAATAACAACTTCGACCCGAATTTCCGACTTCATTTTTATTATATACCATACTAGTTTACATTTTGATCATGTTATTTTAAGCATTATCTCGAGGTTAACTTTCAAGTTTAATTTCACTCTTATCTCAATTCAATCATCATCAATTGTAGCCCTGACGAGGACTGTGTCTCATTCCCTCATAACACCTTGACATCATGCCGCTCATATTTCATCTTCTCAGTTCAAATCTTTATCAACATAATTTCTCGTTTTAGAAAATTTCTTTTGATAGCATTTAACTATACATAGAATCCACTTGAAGGTCATAAAGCTTATAGAATTGTAACCACAGAAATTATAAAACAAGTATAAAATTTTTAATTATCGAACGAATTTACAATTGAGAGCGGTGCATAGAATTTGAAGTTACAAACCATTACTTAATTCGAAACGTTAATCAAAGATCTTTAAAACTGTATTACGATTAAATCAAGTCAACTACAATTAAATCATTTATAAATTAACTCAACATCAAACTATAAACCAAGACGAAATTGAAAATGAAATTGTTTTTATATCAGTCTTTAGTTGATCATTAATTTCCGTTTAATTTAGTTTATTTTCAATTTCGATAAGTTTTTCTTTAAATTCTCTGTGATTACTCTCATATTTTATCTTGGAATTTTCA
>MQRK01129983.1:0-10647 GCA_001938485.1 Girardia tigrina
AATAATTAAAATACTTTTATCATTGATTGCAACAAATTTATTAAATATTGCAATAGTTTTATTAATGGTTGCAAGACTTTTATTAAAGATCGAAAAACCCTATAATTATACGGGATACTCTACCAGTCCATAAACATAAATTCACTGATCAAAATTTATTTGAAGTGAACATCCACCGATTTTGTACTTATTTAAAAGAAACTTCTAACTGTTGTACACAAAAAGTCAAGCAAGACTATTTTTATTTGTCTATTCTTCATTGAATAAACCAATTTTCTACCATACTTTATTCTCATGAGCATTAAATGACTCTGAGTACCAATAATTATCAACCGACGCCAAATTCAGACAATGAGCATCCATCAATCTCAGTAAACCCTGTGGTATTTGTAAATATTTTATGAATAATTTTTTCTCGTGCTTATTGTTTCTACAACCCCTAGAATTTATAAATATTAATAATTTAGTGATATTGGATATTTTGTCAAAGAAATATTCATTAAAACATGATTATAATATTAACAGGTTGATAGACACAATGATTTATGCGAACGTGGCAAAATTTGGCGTAACTTTTTTTTGCTAAATTTGTTAAAACTTATATTTTGTTATATTTTTGAGTTAATAATTGACGTGTACAAATTTTTGTTAAAATTAAAGACAGACGGCGACAGAAGTTCTCTCCGTTTTAACGACGAAAACCAGGACGCAGTGCGGCGTTGTGTCCATCAATGTGCTAACATAATCGTTCATTGACCATTAAATGAGACATCAAACTGATAATAATACCTTTTCGTCGCGTTCTTTTCGAATAATCCCAAAGAAGCTGTGGCCAGTTCGAACATTAAAATTAACCAATCTAAAATTGTTTTACATTTTATAGAAAATATTATAAAATTTTTTATAATTTGTTATCATTTTTATAATATTAACTGAAGATATTATTTGATGTGTATTTTTGTGATAATAAATAAATAATAAAATATAATTTAAACTACAAATAGAAAAATAGAAAGGAAGATATAAAGATCACTGATAAATCAAAAATAAATTAATGGAGGAATGATAGTGAATGATACAAAAGTTCTTTTGAAGGATTTGCAAATCTTTCTTAGCGATACAACAGTACTTCTTTAGACATGTTCTTTTAACCCTTTAAGGGCCATAAGGAAATTAACTACCTATGTGTTTCCGTACGCGCCATGACACTAATACAAAATAAGTGAGTTTACTCACTATCTTTTGGCATTTTTATTAACTAAGATCGAATATTTTATGCGATATAATATCTTAAACCTAAAGTGACATCTTTTGGAAAGATACATCTCTTGGAACGACCATACTAAAATCTGGCAATATCAAAATGGTTAATGTTTGAAATGAGAATTTAGATAATGTTGTAATTGATTAGGATAAAAGTCTTACTTTTATTTATGATATTTGTCTCGTTAAGATTAGACTGCTATTTGCCTGGTATTGTTATTAAAATTCCAGGCTTAAATATGTAATCTTTGAAAGAGAATGACTAGTAATTAAGATACAATTTGGAAAAGGTTATGAAATTGTTTTAAGCACTGTCTTGCTCATCTTATTTTTTTGTTTCGATTTAAATATAATAATGAAAACTAAAATAAAAATTAATTAATATTTTGATTATGTACTGGTATAAATCTTGTATAAAACGGTTATTATATAATCGATTAAATGAAATCATGTTAATGAAGAATTACTAATAGTTTGGTTGAGACTTCCGTTTGAACATTGATGTTAGGATAACACTACGTAATTAACAGTGCTTCTGAAGGTACTCTCTCCAAATAACTTCAAAATGCTTTCACAGAATCTTGAAATTCTATATTTCAATATCACATGTACATTCTTTCTACGTTAAGTAATATTACTCTTACCCTCTCTTCGACCATGTTCTTGAATTCATTTACCGAGATGACATAATCCATGAATTCATATCCCATTTTAGACATAAATTCACTTCCTTTCACAACTGCTTCAAGATCCATGATATTAATATGTATTAAATCGTTTTTCTATCTCTCAAATGTATGTGGCATTACATTTATTACATATATATTCATAAACACATAAATCTAAATAAATCTATCTTTCTTACATATCTATCTAAAAATCGACATCAATAAACCATAAATATTAAACCACAACGAGGTTTCAACAAAAAGGGATATCTAGATTACATGTGCTTAAGTAACATTAATAATTGTATACGTGAAGAATATGTAAAAAAATATTGTTTGCGTCAATTAGACCAGCTTCTACTTCCAAATAAGCAATATTATCCATTATTAATACTGCTTCGACTACATAATATAAATATCAAAGTTGAGCACTGAAATGCCAACCGATAGTAGCAATACGAGAGCACTGGAATATTGTCAGTACAAAAGCTCATCGGACTCAAAAATTCTAAATGAATTATTTTCATGAAAGTAACGATTAAACTATTATATTAATAACTATACGACTAAATGTCGCTTTACAATCCAAAAGTTTCTTTCATGTCGTTTTCATTTTTTTTAAATCTTTTAAAAACTTCAAAAGTAAAAATTTTGTTAAAATTAAAAATTTTAATTCATTTTAACATGTGTTGGATTTTATATGATTATTTTTAATTTTATATAGATTAGAATGTTCCCATGAGACAAATTTGACCCAACGTATTATTTGTATATACCTATCTGCAAAGTGTCCGGAGATTCATATCATACCCGACTACCCTCATCTGGCCTTATTATTATAACCAGTGAGGAGAATCAGACAGATTTCGGGTTCTTAATTAATTATCATTTCTTTACTATTCAATTTTAAATTTGAATTCAATATTTTTACTGAAAAAGAACATGAACAAAATTATGCATATTGCAGATTTATTTGAAATAAAAATCATCTAATCAATCAATCAATCAATCCACTCCTCGTCATCAACTTCCTGAATCGGATAAAACGACTAACTCCTCTCCCTGTCCAGTCATAATGGATCGAAAGCAAAACCGAGCTCTTTACTCCTTTAAAATTTGTTCCTTTGGCTTAATTTCAAACAAGTTTCGCATTTCATTGAACCGCCAGGGACTGTAGTGATAATGTGTATGTTGATCTTAAAGCTACGAGTTTCTTCTAATAAACAGTCGCCTGGCAGGAAAATTTTCTGCTCCTTTTGGTATGAATCTGAAAATCCTGGACCCAAAATCTTTTTCAACTTATTTTCAGCTTGTCGAAATAATTGTACTTTTCGTTTTCTTTGCTCGCACCTTTTCTGTGTTCGGGTCATTTTGTCGGTCATTGATGCAATCATATCTTCCTTAGTGATAGATGCAAGAAGCGTTGAAGATGAAACAAGGTTTCCATTTCCTGCATCCACGGGTTCCTTTGCTGAAATTCTAGAAGCAATATCTAAAATCATTGAGGGATCTTCTTGGGAGATTTTCTTTATGATCTTTTTGTGGTATGCCAACATATTTTGTTGAATCCTCAACTCGGTAATTTCAACATGTAAGGCCTTTATTTTTTGTTGCGCTAGCATATAATTGTCTACTATCGGTTTATGTACTGATAGAGAAACTGAAATTCTTCTATAATCCTCGAGTGCAGTTGTTTTTTCAGACAACTCCTTAGTAAATTTATCAATGTCTTCCCTCTTTTTCCGAAGCTCACGGAGCAACCCTCTATGCTAATCTTCTTTTTCATAAATTTGTTGATTCATTCATCGTAAATGATGATGAGAAGTGGATTAACTGATGTAAATAAAACAAAAACAAATAAATCCTTAAGTAAGAATAATAACTTCTTTTCACCACCAGATCGTCAATAGGTTCGGCAGGCAGTAAAAGCACCTACCGTCAGCCATTGGCAGATCTGCAACATTCAAATTTCATCAAGAAATATTTACTCCCTATTCATCAACAGTCTCGGCAGGCACTATCAGTACCTGACAGATCGGCAACCATAAGAACATACCCAAACCTCCATCAACGAAAAAAATTAAAATCACCTAAAGACAAATTTCTTTTTTTAAAGATTTTATTTTATAATAAAAAGTTCTGGCAGAATGTAAAAATTCAGACGAATTTATACCACTCTTTCATCACAAAAAAACTCACAGAACCAGCAAGCAGACAATTCTCACAGTCAACCCACAATCATCCATCACTAAATCAACAGTCCTCAGATAGAAACAACGCAGAGACGGCCAAAATTCCGATCAAACCCACGTCAACAAATCAGGTCATCCAATTCTCACAAGAAAATATTCAAATCAATGGGACCAAGGTCCAAAATGAAAAGTTTCTTTTTTTAATTAATTAATATTATATGTAATAATTATAATCTTTTATTTTTCGGTGTTTAGATCCTGAGAGTTCTTTTCGCTCGCCTCGTGCTGGTGCAATGAATAGGCCTAAAGCCGAGCTGAAGGAAAACTCACCGATCCCAACACAGAATGATTTAGAGAAGCATTATTAGAAATGGGTATCTGAAAATATTGAAGGTTGAAAGGTTCTTCTATCGTTGAACTAAGTCAGATTTTAACCCAAGTTTAACTCCATTTATAAAATCTCAATAAAATAATATAAAAATCTTTGTTTTTAATTCTGCAAATACAAATGAACAATAAAGTATTTTTCACGCTAAATGATTAATAATTAATTATTTCTTTAAGCTATCATTGTAAATGAGGCTAAAAATTATATTAGTAAATATAAATGTATTAAATAGTTTTTTTTTCACATTTCTTTGTAAATGAAATCAAAATATTCAGGAAACTCTTTATTCATAAAACAATAGAATAAAAATGAACACAATAATATTAAAATGACAACTCTATTGTTTCGAAAATATATTTTATTAAATTCCACAGAAAAAATATATTCTTAGAACAATACATTCTGATATGTGTTTTATTCGTGATGAATATTCATTATATTAAATTATTATTATTATTAGTGGGGAGCGACGTAAATCGCTAACGATTCCCCGACCAGATTTAACAATGTACGATACGATGCGTCGCTCCTTAGTAAAGACATAGTAAGGAACATTATCGGAAATCGAAAAAAACTACTTATGTAACTAATTTTAAACCATTTTATACAATATTTTTATATATCACATCGTAAATCGTTATGGTACATTTTTGCTCGATTAACCATGTCCGATGCATCGACTCATCGTTAAGCGATACATCGCCGCTCCCTATTTTTTATTATACAAAATTTCATTTGAATAATATATAAATTAAAAGAATAATAATATTAAAAACTTACGATGATTTTCTAATTTCCTCTTTAACATTTTTGTTCAATTGTTCCAATTTTTCAGACGGTTTTTTGCTATTCTGTAGATTCTAAAAGGAAATGAAGAAAACATAATTTTTTTCTAACAACATTATACTTAATTTATAAATTAAAAGATTGTTTTGCAAATTAATATGATGGCTTTTGTTTTATAAAACAAGCATTTGTATATGATCCAATATAGTGTCTTTTTGCAACAAATTTCATTTTTATATTTAATTTTAAACATTGTAGATGCTTTAAATATCGTATATTTCAGTGTATTAAAAATTCTATATCCCTTAAAACAGTGTTTCTCAACCGGTGTGTCGCGATGAATTGGTGTGTCGCAGGTGTGTCACGAAAAAATGGTGTGTCGCGATGATTTGCTTGATAATATGCAATACTCTTAAATTTTATATAATAATTTTCAAGATTCAACTTTGTAATGTAGAGTCATTATAAAATAATTTTACTTTTAATTATTTTTTTAAATTTTGAAACTCAAAACTCTTTCGTGTTGTAACAGTGAACTTGTGAACTTGGGTAACTTGTGACTAGAATCATTAGAGTCATCACAACTTGACTAGAGTCTAGAATTAATACTTTGAAAACCTCAAAGTTACATAATAACTTCGCTTGATAACAGGTGTGTCACAAAATWTCATGTATTGTGTCGAGTGTGTCATTCGGAAAAAAAGGTTGAGAACCTTTGCCTTAAAATATTGTCTAAAATTGAAGAGTCATCTTATTTAGCAGTAACAAAATATGAGTCTTTTCTCCAGTGAAGATCAGAAGATTAAAGGTTCAATTTTTGTTATTTTTAGATCAGAAAACCACCCTTTTTTGGATATATTTAAGGGATAAAGAGGTCATTTTACATATTGAATATAGACGTTTATATACACTTTATCGACCGTTTGACCACCCCTGATCTACGAGAAGTACCATTCATTCGGGTCAATGTTTTCGATTTGCGTGAGTCTCGATATGGTCCTTCGAAAGTTGCTCAGATACGCCTATGTGAACTTTTAGTCATTATGTATTTGAAAAAATGTGCCAGTCCTCCTTTGGATCAAACTCTGTGCTTCCATAATGGAAAACTGGCAGCCGTTGGCAACAAATATTTTATTTTACATAATTCTCAGCTACTTTTATTTATTAAAAAATATGACATAGATAGATTTTTCTCTATACCTTCTTGGAATGACAAAGTTGCGAGGTCTATTCCAAAAGTATTCGTTATAGAACCTTAAAATGGATATAACAATCACAAATAAATAGAAAGGAAATTTATAACTAACTATTTATAATTGATTAAATTGTATTAAATTGAATAATTTAAAATCAGAAAGAGAATATATAGAATTATAAATAAATATGTTTATTGTATATTTTGTATGTAAATATCCGGTTCCGAGTAAATATATTCAAAAAAGACGCCATTAAATATTGATTAAAAATGTTATGCTAGTTTTGCTGGATAAAACCAGCTAAAAATACCAATAAAATATTAACTTGATGGTGCGTCATATATATATATATATATATAGAGAGAGAGAGAGAGAGAGTGAGAGAGAATAGGTATTTGTTAAAACAGCTTTTAAAAGATTATCGTCGGATTATCGTGGATCGAAGGCGAATTTAAAAGATGTTTATATACGTTTGAAAAGACASCGATGTAAARAAAGAGATTAAACTCAGAGACTTCAAAGAGACTAAGGTCGGGAAGGATGTAAGAAAGTTAGAAAAACCGATGTATGCAGTGAAAACAACATGTGGGGATGTTACGAAAGGAAAAATCTTTAGAGATATTTCCAAAAGAGGAGAAACTTTTGAAAGACAGTCAAGGGCCAAAAACAAAATCCCGTGCAGGAAATGCAATGAATTGGGACATAAAAGTTATGAATGTAGTAAAGAGAGGAAGATAATATATTATGTCTGTTAGAAAGCCAAATTCGACAAAAATGCAGAAGCATCATATGTGGAAGATATAAAAGGTTGGAAAATAAAGTAGAATAACAGTATAAAAATCTGAATAGATAATATCAAGTACAGACCTATCAATTTGAAAAGGATATGACGTTCAAAGAAGGAATGAGACAAACAACATACAATATACGCATACACAAAGGAAAACAAAAACAACTGGAATTCAAATAAATACCGAAATGTAATAGAAGATCATCAGATAGATATTATGGAACAGGAAGATCAGGAACTTCGAGAAAATAACGAATGCTACCAAGACGGCAAAGAAACCGATCTAGGTCATGCAGTAAGTTTTTTCTAAACACAAACCTAAACATGTATTAGGTTGTTTAAAAAGTAATGTCGTTTTTAAACCTTAATCTTTAAAGACAAATATCTCATCGTAGAATCAACTTTTTTAATCGAAATAACAACCGTTAGCATTAATACACTTTTGCCAATGTTGCACAAGTTTATTTATTCCGGTTGCATAAAATTCTGGCTTTCTGGAGGCGATGAAATCGTTGAAGGCAGTTTTAGCATCCCCTTGATTTTTGAAGTATTTCTACTGAAGGAAAATGTCAAGATGTTTGAAAAAGTGATAATCAGTGGGCGAGAGGTCAGGTGAAAATGGTGGATGACTGAAAGTTTCGTAGTCAAGTTCGTTCAACAGTTGCATTGTCAGACGTGCGATGTGTGGCCGAGAGTTGTCGTGGAGAAGAATAGACGCCTTCCTATTGACTAATGCTGGGTGTTGTTTTTGAAATTTCTGCTTCATTTTGAAAATTATCTGACAGTTTCTCTCTGTCGTAATTGTTTCTCCTGGATTTAGGAAGCTATGATGAATAACACCGGCTGCAGACCACAAAAAAGTCACCGTCATCTTTTTTTATTACAATTTCGGCCTCGGAAAGGGTTGCGGAGCTTGATCGTGGTCCAACCATCGAAAAGATCGCCTCCAATTGTTGTAGAGAATCCACTTTTCATCGCACGTTACAATTCGGTCCAGAAACGGATCATTTTTGTTCCGCAAAAGAAGTGAAGACGATGCCTCAAAACGACGCATTTTTTGATTGTCATTTAATTCGTATGGAATCAATTTATTCATTGTTTTCGACTTCCCAATGTCACGCAGATGGTTTGACATTGTTCCTAATGTGACACCTAGTTCCTCCGCAAGCTCTCGAACTGTTGTACGTGGATTTGCTTCTACTAGAGTCTTCAAAATTTCATTTTCAATAGCAGGTTGCCCTCTACGGTCATCATCATCTTTGAGGGTCTCATCTCCTTCTTGAAATGTTTTGAACCAACGTTGTAACATACGTTCGTTTGTAGTTTCATCGCCAAATGTACCGCTGATATTACGGGAGGACTCCGTGCTTTGTGGCGAAGTTTGAATTCATATAAAAAAATTGCTTGTAATTGCGCTTTTTGCATATTGACAACTATTTAAATAAACACGTTATTTTAAAGTTTTTATTTAAACAAAGTATCATAGAAATATGGAGTTTTTCATAAGCTTTAAAATTATGTATAAAACAAAAATAAATGATAAAGATCTATTTCAAAACATAATCAAAAATCAGGACCATTCAAAAAACGACATTTTTTAAACAACCTAATGTATTATAAATATATAATAGTATTAGTAAATTTAATAATTGAAATAATAAACATAGTAATTTAAATGTTAACAGTACACATGAAATTATTAATTAGAATGAGTTAAAAAGTAGTAATGAGCCAAAGTTTTACCATGAACCAGAGGTGATGCATAAACTAATGAAATTTATGAGAGACAATGAACGGAACAAGAGATATATTTTTAGTGAATAACTATGAGAACATTCAAATCTCATACATCAAACTACAAGATCAGTTGAGTATAAAAGTGTCCATCGAAGGAAGAGATATCGAATGTCTATTTAAAACTAGAGTAGCTCTGATCGTAGTAACAAAGGAGATATTAAAGAAATTATTTTAAATCAAAGATGGAACATACTAGTCAGAAATTAACAGCTGCAAAAAGACCTCAGATGAACGTTAGAGGAGACTTTAAAGTTTTAATAAGAATTTTGAGAAAATCAAAAATGATACGGTTTGTAGTAGTAAGACATCTAAAACCAGTCATGACTGGAGACATGTCTATGATGAAAGAGTTTAGGATGGATTAACAATGAAAAGAACAAAATCTCCAAGAGACAGGAGAACTCAAAATATCTGAAATAGAAGTAAAATTTGAGAATACGGTAATGTACAACGAATGATTAAGAAAAGCTTTTAAATCGATAGAAGTAAGTAATTATGAGTTAATAGGGGACATAATTTGCAAATTTCAATGCATATTAATGATGATTTGAATATATACTGCACTAATTTATTTATATCTATCGAGGAAGCCTGTGAGTGGCGTGCGGAAGCGTTCACTCAATTGAAGGGTGCTGGGGGAGGCCGCTAGTGAAAGAACCCCAGTGGAAACCAGGGGTGGTATAGAGGACGCCTTCGGGCCGATATATGCACCGAATTTATTAGTGTATCAACCGGGTTCTTATGCCCAACGATCAATAGAAATAAAAGGGAGACTTGTAAATATTAAACCAAGAAGACAACCGATACATCTGGAAGGAAAATTAGAGGACACAATAAAGAACTCGGAAATGAATGAAATAATCAGATCACGTTACTCTAAGGCAGTTAAATGAAATAACACAGATACATATATTTCACATGCCAAACATAGAAGAAATGATGGACAGACTTCATGGTGCATGTTATTTTAGTACAAATGACTTGGGAAATGCATATTATCAAGTCAAACTGAACGAAGAATTCCAATAAAAAGCCGTCCTTTCTTTCAAATCAAGTTATTTTTTAACAGATATGTTACTAGAACAAATGACTAAGATATTAGGAAACAATCCGGACAGGTGCACAGTCTTGTGTCCATTTTAAATTTCAGATAAACGACCCATGGGCTCATTACCTTCAAGGCTCTTGTCCTCACCATGAAATTCGTTAAACCCTGATTGGAATGTACGTTCAATAGTGGTTCCTGTGCCAAAAGCTTTGTTAATACCACTAACAAATTCTGTGGTTTTTAATTGAATTTAAATTGAAATACAAAAATTTACGATTTTTCTTTTTTCCATGTTATATTCAAAGATCTAAAAAATACTTTTTAATTATTTTTGATAAAAAAAGGATAAAATCAAGCGATTAACACTCTTTAAAATTGTATACGACAGAAAAGCAATGCAACGAAAATTTATTTTAATACAAATTATTCAAATTTCGAACTCTATATTTATTTCTATTAAGAACACCAACATGGCTTTTCAAACTTTTATTTTCATTACAATCAGAATTGTCTTTTGGA
>MQRK01129985.1:0-12573 GCA_001938485.1 Girardia tigrina
TTTTTCGTGACACACCTGCGACACACCAATTCATCGCGACACACCGGTTGAGAAACACTGTTTTAAGGGATATAGAATTTTTAATACACTGAAATATACGATATTTAAAGCATCTACAATGTTTAAAATTAAATATAAAAATGAAATTTGTTGCAAAAAGACACTATATTGGATCATATACAAATGCTTGTTTTATAAAACAAAAGCCATCATATTAATTTGCAAAACAATCTTTTAATTTATAAATTAAGTATAATGTTGTTAGAAAAAAATTATGTTTTCTTCATTTCCTTTTAGAATCTACAGAATAGCAAAAAACCGTCTGAAAAATTGGAACAATTGAACAAAAATGTTAAAGAGGAAATTAGAAAATCATCGTAAGTTTTTAATATTATTATTCTTTTAATTTATATATTATTCAAATGAAATTTTGTATAATAAAAAATAGGGAGCGGCGATGTATCGCTTAACGATGAGTCGATGCATCGGACATGGTTAATCGAGCAAAAATGTACCATAACGATTTACGATGTGATATATAAAAATATTGTATAAAATGGTTTAAAATTAGTTACATAAGTAGTTTTTTTCGATTTCCGATAATGTTCCTTACTATGTCTTTACTAAGGAGCGACGCATCGTATCGTACATTGTTAAATCTGGTCGGGGAATCGTTAGCGATTTACGTCGCTCCCCACTAATAATAATAATAATTTAATATAATGAATATTCATCACGAATAAAACACATATCAGAATGTATTGTTCTAAGAATATATTTTTTCTGTGGAATTTAATAAAATATATTTTCGAAACAATAGAGTTGTCATTTTAATATTATTGTGTTCATTTTTATTCTATTGTTTTATGAATAAAGAGTTTCCTGAATATTTTGATTTCATTTACAAAGAAATGTGAAAAAAAAACTATTTAATACATTTATATTTACTAATATAATTTTTAGCCTCATTTACAATGATAGCTTAAAGAAATAATTAATTATTAATCATTTAGCGTGAAAAATACTTTATTGTTCATTTGTATTTGCAGAATTAAAAACAAAGATTTTTATATTATTTTATTGAGATTTTATAAATGGAGTTAAACTTGGGTTAAAATCTGACTTAGTTCAACGATAGAAGAACCTTTCAACCTTCAATATTTTCAGATACCCATTTCTAATAATGCTTCTCTAAATCATTCTGTGTTGGGATCGGTGAGTTTTCCTTCAGCTCGGCTTTAGGCCTATTCATTGCACCAGCACGAGGCGAGCGAAAAGAACTCTCAGGATCTAAACACCGAAAAATAAAAGATTATAATTATTACATATAATATTAATTAATTAAAAAAAGAAACTTTTCATTTTGGACCTTGGTCCCATTGATTTGAATATTTTCTTGTGAGAATTGGATGACCTGATTTGTTGACGTGGGTTTGATCGGAATTTTGGCCGTCTCTGCGTTGTTTCTATCTGAGGACTGTTGATTTAGTGATGGATGATTGTGGGTTGACTGTGAGAATTGTCTGCTTGCTGGTTCTGTGAGTTTTTTTGTGATGAAAGAGTGGTATAAATTCGTCTGAATTTTTACATTCTGCCAGAACTTTTTATTATAAAATAAAATCTTTAAAAAAAGAAATTTGTCTTTAGGTGATTTTAATTTTTTTCGTTGATGGAGGTTTGGGTATGTTCTTATGGTTGCCGATCTGTCAGGTACTGATAGTGCCTGCCGAGACTGTTGATGAATAGGGAGTAAATATTTCTTGATGAAATTTGAATGTTGCAGATCTGCCAATGGCTGACGGTAGGTGCTTTTACTGCCTGCCGAACCTATTGACGATCTGGTGGTGAAAAGAAGTTATTATTCTTACTTAAGGATTTATTTGTTTTTGTTTTATTTACATCAGTTAATCCACTTCTCATCATCATTTACGATGAATGAATCAACAAATTTATGAAAAAGAAGATTAGCATAGAGGGTTGCTCCGTGAGCTTCGGAAAAAGAGGGAAGACATTGATAAATTTACTAAGGAGTTGTCTGAAAAAACAACTGCACTCGAGGATTATAGAAGAATTTCAGTTTCTCTATCAGTACATAAACCGATAGTAGACAATTATATGCTAGCGCAACAAAAAATAAAGGCCTTACATGTTGAAATTACCGAGTTGAGGATTCAACAAAATATGTTGGCATACCACAAAAAGATCATAAAGAAAATCTCCCAAGAAGATCCCTCAATGATTTTAGATATTGCTTCTAGAATTTCAGCAAAGGAACCCGTGGATGCAGGAAATGGAAACCTTGTTTCATCTTCAACGCTTCTTGCATCTATCACTAAGGAAGATATGATTGCATCAATGACCGACAAAATGACCCGAACACAGAAAAGGTGCGAGCAAAGAAAACGAAAAGTACAATTATTTCGACAAGCTGAAAATAAGTTGAAAAAGATTTTGGGTCCAGGATTTTCAGATTCATACCAAAAGGAGCAGAAAATTTTCCTGCCAGGCGACTGTTTATTAGAAGAAACTCGTAGCTTTAAGATCAACATACACATTATCACTACAGTCCCTGGCGGTTCAATGAAATGCGAAACTTGTTTGAAATTAAGCCAAAGGAACAAATTTTAAAGGAGTAAAGAGCTCGGTTTTGCTTTCGATCCATTATGACTGGACAGGGAGAGGAGTTAGTCGTTTTATCCGATTCAGGAAGTTGATGACGAGGAGTGGATTGATTGATTGATTGATTAGATGATTTTTATTTCAAATAAATCTGCAATATGCATAATTTTGTTCATGTTCTTTTTCAGTAAAAATATTGAATTCAAATTTAAAATTGAATAGTAAAGAAATGATAATTAATTAAGAACCCGAAATCTGTCTGATTCTCCTCACTGGTTATAATAATAAGGCCAGATGAGGGTAGTCGGGTATGATATGAATCTCCGGACACTTTGCAGATAGGTATATACAAATAATACGTTGGGTCAAATTTGTCTCATGGGAACATTCTAATCTATATAAAATTAAAAATAATCATATAAAATCCAACACATGTTAAAATGAATTAAAATTTTTAATTTTAACAAAATTTTTACTTTTGAAGTTTTTAAAAGATTTAAAAAAAATGAAAACGACATGAAAGAAACTTTTGGATTGTAAAGCGACATTTAGTCGTATAGTTATTAATATAATAGTTTAATCGTTACTTTCATGAAAATAATTCATTTAGAATTTTTGAGTCCGATGAGCTTTTGTACTGACAATATTCCAGTGCTCTCGTATTGCTACTATCGGTTGGCATTTCAGTGCTCAACTTTGATATTTATATTATGTAGTCGAAGCAGTATTAATAATGGATAATATTGCTTATTTGGAAGTAGAAGCTGGTCTAATTGACGCAAACAATATTTTTTTACATATTCTTCACGTATACAATTATTAATGTTACTTAAGCACATGTAATCTAGATATCCCTTTTTGTTGAAACCTCGTTGTGGTTTAATATTTATGGTTTATTGATGTCGATTTTTAGATAGATATGTAAGAAAGATAGATTTATTTAGATTTATGTGTTTATGAATATATATGTAATAAATGTAATGCCACATACATTTGAGAGATAGAAAAACGATTTAATACATATTAATATCATGGATCTTGAAGCAGTTGTGAAAGGAAGTGAATTTATGTCTAAAATGGGATATGAATTCATGGATTATGTCATCTCGGTAAATGAATTCAAGAACATGGTCGAAGAGAGGGTAAGAGTAATATTACTTAACGTAGAAAGAATGTACATGTGATATTGAAATATAGAATTTCAAGATTCTGTGAAAGCATTTTGAAGTTATTTGGAGAGAGTACCTTCAGAAGCACTGTTAATTACGTAGTGTTATCCTAACATCAATGTTCAAACGGAAGTCTCAACCAAACTATTAGTAATTCTTCATTAACATGATTTCATTTAATCGATTATATAATAACCGTTTTATACAAGATTTATACCAGTACATAATCAAAATATTAATTAATTTTTATTTTAGTTTTCATTATTATATTTAAATCGAAACAAAAAAATAAGATGAGCAAGACAGTGCTTAAAACAATTTCATAACCTTTTCCAAATTGTATCTTAATTACTAGTCATTCTCTTTCAAAGATTACATATTTAAGCCTGGAATTTTAATAACAATACCAGGCAAATAGCAGTCTAATCTTAACGAGACAAATATCATAAATAAAAGTAAGACTTTTATCCTAATCAATTACAACATTATCTAAATTCTCATTTCAAACATTAACCATTTTGATATTGCCAGATTTTAGTATGGTCGTTCCAAGAGATGTATCTTTCCAAAAGATGTCACTTTAGGTTTAAGATATTATATCGCATAAAATATTCGATCTTAGTTAATAAAAATGCCAAAAGATAGTGAGTAAACTCACTTATTTTGTATTAGTGTCATGGCGCGTACGGAAACACATAGGTAGTTAATTTCCTTATGGCCCTTAAAGGGTTAAAAGAACATGTCTAAAGAAGTACTGTTGTATCGCTAAGAAAGATTTGCAAATCCTTCAAAAGAACTTTTGTATCATTCACTATCATTCCTCCATTAATTTATTTTTGATTTATCAGTGATCTTTATATCTTCCTTTCTATTTTTCTATTTGTAGTTTAAATTATATTTTATTATTTATTTATTATCACAAAAATACACATCAAATAATATCTTCAGTTAATATTATAAAAATGATAACAAATTATAAAAAATTTTATAATATTTTCTATAAAATGTAAAACAATTTTAGATTGGTTAATTTTAATGTTCGAACTGGCCACAGCTTCTTTGGGATTATTCGAAAAGAACGCGACGAAAAGGTATTATTATCAGTTTGATGTCTCATTTAATGGTCAATGAACGATTATGTTAGCACATTGATGGACACAACGCCGCACTGCGTCCTGGTTTTCGTCGTTAAAACGGAGAGAACTTCTGTCGCCGTCTGTCTTTAATTTTAACAAAAATTTGTACACGTCAATTATTAACTCAAAAATATAACAAAATATAAGTTTTAACAAATTTAGCAAAAAAAAGTTACGCCAAATTTTGCCACGTTCGCATAAATCATTGTGTCTATCAACCTGTTAATATTATAATCATGTTTTAATGAATATTTCTTTGACAAAATATCCAATATCACTAAATTATTAATATTTATAAATTCTAGGGGTTGTAGAAACAATAAGCACGAGAAAAAATTATTCATAAAATATTTACAAATACCACAGGGTTTACTGAGATTGATGGATGCTCATTGTCTGAATTTGGCGTCGGTTGATAATTATTGGTACTCAGAGTCATTTAATGCTCATGAGAATAAAGTATGGTAGAAAATTGGTTTATTCAATGAAGAATAGACAAATAAAAATAGTCTTGCTTGACTTTTTGTGTACAACAGTTAGAAGTTTCTTTTAAATAAGTACAAAATCGGTGGATGTTCACTTCAAATAAATTTTGATCAGTGAATTTATGTTTATGGACTGGTAGAGTATCCCGTATAATTATAGGGTTTTTCGATCTTTAATAAAAGTCTTGCAACCATTAATAAAACTATTGCAATATTTAATAAATTTGTTGCAATCAATGATAAAAGTATTTTAATTATTAATTAACTTCAATAATTAATTTTCAAAATACTCGATAATAAATAATTCATCATAAAAGAGAATTAAATAAAAATGTGAAACTCGAAATTAAAGAAAAATCGAATAAAAATTTCAAGTAAACTTTAATTTTTATACCTTATGTATATATATGTATATTTTTTAAAGAATTTTATAATCAATTGCGTTTTATAGATATAGTTTAAGAACACATTTCTTGCATATATTTTTAATTTTCAATTCTTTTAATTGAAACATAAGATGATATAAAATATATAAAATACAATGAAAGGTAAAATATGAAACATAAAAGACAAGAAAAAGAAAATATTTGTCACATAAAATTTATTCTATGATATCTTCTCTCCATTCACACTTTCGACAAGCAGTCGATATTTGATCATGGAATTACTTTGAGGATCCTATGTGAGTCATTTTTTAAGGACTTATACACTGTCAAGAATAGTAAATAGAATATTTATTATTATTTTAACCTAAATTATTTTCCTAATGCTATAAATTTTGCTAATTTTTTTTCCTAATGCTATAAAAAAATTTCCATTGTTCTCAATTGATAGATTAATGATCATTCAAAGTCAGATTATTTAAATAAATTATTATTAATTATGCTTCTTAAAATTTAGTTGAATTTGAATTTTTTTTAAATATTTGGTGTTGAAATTACTTCGCTGCTCTTTTTGAGAGACAAAGAACATTTTATTTTGGTTCACGATTGGTTTATTTTAAAGTTAAATATAACATTTATTGCTAAAAATATTGTCTATCGCTTGCTACGACTTGCCCCATCTTTCTGGTAGCAGATGGATATCGCGTCGGAAAAACGCTTCGTTCTTAGAGGCAAGCCATAAATAAATCCAGCTTTGAAATCCTTCGTAAGAAGTAATTTTTCCGTCGAAAAACTATGATTCATTGTTCGGAAAAGGGGATAATCCAATGGAGTAATACCTGGAAAATACGGTAGGTGGGTTATGAATTCACATCTCAGAGTTTGCAGCTACGTTTTCACTGGTTTTAAAGTCATTGTAGTGTTTAATCATTGTCTCAGAAAAAGAATAAAACTAGAAGAAGAAAATCTCGAAGGCAGAGAAAACTGGACAAATTAATTTTAACGGAGAAGAAAGAATTAATTATAACTTAACTGACGAAAGAGTACACTGAGATGTATAATAGTTTGGAAAACCTAAAGAAAGAAATAATCTTTGTGTCACTTAAGCACCAGAGTGTTAGTCAGCATATCCTAATGAATAAGAGATGTTTGCACGGACATCTTGAAGAATTGAAGGCGCTCCTTGGAAGAAAATGGTCCAGCAGAGAAGATTTCATTAGAAGACGTTGCGAGGAAGCTTATCCAATCTGGAAAACAACAAGAAAACATCTAATGCAAAACGTGAGGGAATGGAAAAGAAATATAGCGGTTATATTGGGAACGCAAATAAAGGAGATCCTGAACCATGTAGGGGGCAACACACGTGATCTATTCATGGAGCTTAGAATTCTCAACAACGCTGAGATTAGGAAGTACACCCTGTTTAATGTAAACAGATAAGTTCCAGATGAGGTAATCGCCACACACTTTAATCGGATTTTCCAGTTGACTGATCTGCTGGACTTTGAAAACCTTATCGGATTTTCCGAACAGAATACTTCCCTAAAAGCAGTGTCTATAGTAGAGGAGTTTTGAAGCGTAGCTAAAGAACGGAACAATTGCATGAACGAATGGAATAATTCCAGTGTAATTCAAATGGGGATGACATAATATTGTGTTAAAACTGACAGAATGCTTTGAACATATTTGAGAGAGAAGAGTAGACTTCTCGGAAAGTTTTGAAAGAAGCGAAAGTGATCACAATATACGAAGGAACGAGCTCAAGAAATGACCTCAACAATTACCTAGGGATATTCTTGCTTGAAGTTGGAAGAAAGATAATGGTATGGGTTTTAGTAAATAGACTTATCCCGATAGTTGAAAGAGAAGTTAACGAATGGCAATTTGGTTTCCAGAGCGGTAAAGGAACTCAATACGCAATATTAATAATTTATATTAATATTAATAATTGAGAGTACTAAATGCTTTTTCACATAGCTTTTCTCAGAACATTCAACAATCAATTATCATTAAAAGATAATTAAGTGAAACTTTTGTTGTTAATGTAAATTATTATTACTACTTATGAATAATTAGTAAAATTAATTATAATGCTGGTGCATTTTTATTAGTTTAATTGCACTGGCCATTTGTGTTTTCGTTACTGTATTCATAGAAATAGACAGATTTGTACAAATGCTTTTGTTGTTGCCTTTAATTAGTAGTTAAGGTAGTAGGGTTTGTGCAGAAACATATATTAGTATGGTTTGATGGATAATTAAATGAGCATTTTTGTCACAATTTGTCCTTGAAATTTCAATACCCTTTATTATTCAAGCGAAACATGAATTTCTGGAAGAAACTATCACCACTCTTAAAGCTTTGAAATAACATTTTTTACAGAAAAAATCTGTTTTGAAACAAATTGAATTTCATTAGAAGAAAAAGAGCTGGACATCTATTTGACTTCCTTATTTGAAAAATGGAAGTTCCAATTATTTACCTCATAAAAAGCGACTAGTTTCCTAAAATTGTTTTTAAAAAAGAAAGTAAACATTATTGTGAATTAAAACATTATAAATATGTGGATATCAACTTTTCTAACAGAAGACTTCCAAGAACAGACACAAATTATTCAAATCATTTAATTTAAGATTGTTTAGAAACATATTTCAATTATTGGATAGAAAGGAATTCTAGAAATATAAATAAACCTTTTAGTTTAAAGATTATCCCTGAACTCGTACCTCAGAGATGACCGAAACCAGCTCTAAAGTCGCAAACGCCTTTTATGTCCAACACATTTTCATTTTCAGATTACATACAACTGCCACAATTTCTCAGTTCATGCAATCGATATCGACTAGCAACCTTACCACAGCTACATAGAATGTTAGCTTGATTCATGTAAGAGATTGACTTTTCCCTGCATACAAGATGTATTCCTTCTTGGATATTTGTACTCGGTAACATTCAATAAAATAAATTGTGCTTTTTGAATTGTATTTTTTCATTGGATGATCACCAAATTCCGTAAGGTTTTCCAACATTGCCATATCCATTCATTCACTAAATTGTTATCAAGTTGTTTTTCCACGCTCATATTCCTTAAAGTCTCGAAAGACGCTACAGTTTCCAAGAGTGTAACTATATCATTTTTGTTTTTGTAAAAACTTTAATGGTTTAACAATAAATTTTTATTTATTGGGTTGACAACTAAGTAATTACTGATTTTTTTCTAAGAAATAAGAGTTTTTTTTATTTGGAATGAACTTTAATCAATGATGTATTTTACATTTGTTCAATGAACTTTTGCCATCTCTCTGACAACTTGAAAATTCTACACTCGTAGAACTTATGATCTTTTTCGGCCAAAAACTGAGTTCAATGAGATTTTATAACGTCATCATCCTTGAAATTTTTACGACGAAGGAAGTTGTCCAGGGATCGAAATAAGTGGTAATCAAATGACGTGAGATAAGGGCTATATGGTGGGTGCAACATTAATTCCCAACCAATATCCATAAATTTTTGCCGAGTTGCCAAAGATGTGTGAGAAAATTATTCTAGTGAAAAATTCACGGAAGTGTGTAACTGAGATTCGAAGAGATCTAAACTCTGAGATCACCTCAGAAAAGCACAGAATCAGCAGCCGTAAAAAAAGTACGACGATCCGGCAGAATACAGGGAAAGTCTAAACGAAAGAGGGTTTCTCAACAATGATGAGGAATTTAAACACCTGATCAAAGGAACCATATCTGAGTGACTGAAAGAGGCAATCGAGCAAGAGAAAGAATATCCGAAAATGCTTCAGCCGCGCATCAAAATATTAGCTTGCACATTCCCTTCTTGCTTTAAAGAATTTGCTGAGCAGAAGGAACTCACAAGACACATTAAGAATGTGCATCTGGTCATGGCGCCGACTGCACAGAGAGGTGGTGGTTCATTCATATGTCCCATGGAGAACTGCCACAAAACTTATAAAACTAATGGATGGCTACAACGACATTTATTAATTGATCATCGAATCCAAGGTATTGGTACTACGAACATCCAAGCAGTACCAAGAGAATAAACAGAAAGACGTACTGGATCTTTGAACTTTGAACTTGACGGTGTAACGGAGGAAGACTGTCCAAGAGTAATCCCTAGTGCGGTGCTGAATTTTCGGTTGGATAATATAACGGATAAGGGAAACTTTTTTAATTTATATAGGTTTTTATTTAAAATTTTTTTACCTTGAAAAAATTCTGAGCTTCTGTAAAAATACGAAAATTTTATTTTGTCACTTTTCTTAAACAAATATTGTAACAGTCAAATCCTTATTTCATTTCAATGTATTAAAAATCAGAATAAAATGTTAAAGAAAATAATGTTATAAAAATTAAAGAAATAGAATTGTTTTTGATTCAAACTTTAATAAAATATTTTCACGACTTTTCCTTTGATTGTTTCACATTTGGCCACATATTATTAAGGTAAGCTTCTTTAAGTACAACGAGAGCTTCCACACAGTCGGGATCTAGAGAACTTCGGAGTTCTGTCACTATTTGGCCTGCAATAGAGAAGTGACGTTCGCTCTCAGCCGATGACGCAGGGATCACCAATAAAGACTTCGAAATTTTGGCAAGAATCGAAAGATCTTCTTTATGCGTATGCCAAAATGTAAAAGGATTGTTGTCATAATCGTCATCGATTTCCATATTTTCGTACATGTTAATCTGTCGATTTAATTCTGTTGTAATTGTCGCTCGATTAAAAATTATTGGATCGTGTGTCGTTTTTCGATTGCGAAAATCAGCGAACGGATCATTTTCTCTGTTTTCGAAGAGGGTGAATTGTTTAATGACTGCTGTGTGGTAAGAGGAGTCTCATAATTTGGGATAATAACAGAGATCAAAATATGCAAACCTTTTCATATATTTTTCTTTTGTATTTCCAAATACGAACGATCGGAAACAAAAAAGAATGATTTAAATGATGGATCCAAGCATGTAACAACCCAATGAATTGGTAAAATTGAAGATAAGTATTTGTTATCCAGACAAGATCAAATTTCCGTTTTTAATTCATCAATTATTGCATGATCACTAGCATCAGCACGAACATCGTTCATCATACGATAATAACTAGGTAAAACATTTTGTAATGTAGGTATATTTGCCATTTCGAGTTTGTCAAAAATCATTGAAAATTGTTTCATTAGATTGACATCACTCATCAACAAAATCGGGTCAATATTAAATAATCGATAATGTTATTGTCTTTCTCGAAGTATGATATTAAGCTGTTCCATACATGTATTTAAAGAATCGTGAATGGTAAAATATGATCTCCATGGACGCGTACTACAACCCCTTTCAATGTATTTGGTAACTTTTCTTGAATACCATTTGTTTGCTTAACTTATTTACGTAATTCACGAATCGCAAGATTGAATGCCGCAAATATTGGATTTTTTGCATCTACTCTAGACCCGGCCGTCTCAAGAATAATATTAGAGCGATGAGCCATACATGGAAGTCGTGTTTCTTGAGTAATATTAAAAGCAGAACTCATGTTACTCTCTTGATCAGTAACGATTGGTGTGTCACCGAATGACAAATTAAAAGATTAAAAAATCGATATAATTTCTTGCCAAATATTCAAGCCTGTTTTACTATCTTCAGAAAAGTGTTTGCAACGTAATAGACAATGAGAAAGTTTGTATTCATCGGTAACCCAGAAAACAGAAAAATCGATATAAGATCGTTTAATATAATCATCAGTCCACGTATCACACGTGGCAGCAATACAATGACTTTTTATTGGTTCCTCAAAAATTTGTCTAATGGTGGTTGAAAAATAGTTAAACTTGGTTATTACTTCAGCACAAATTGTTTTTCGACCATAAAAATATCATGAACCTTCATATTGCCCATTTGGGCACCGATGTTAATGGAAGTTTGCACTAAATCAAGAATACCTCCATTTTCTAAATAATTAAAAGAATGCTGTAACAAACTTGAGTTCCGCATCTTTCAGTTGATTTTGTAGAAGTTCACTCAACTGATTCTTGTTATATGCAAAACGAGGTATTAGAGTTTGAAAAGGGGACGATTTTTGAGAAGTATCCTGCGTAAGGGAACTTTTGCTAGACTTTAATTGGCAATCATTTACGTGCAAATGTAATGAAGTCAAGCCATAATTTTTTCGGTTCTGAAACTCATCTTTCTTTGAATGAGTTCGATACACAGAAAAACAGTTTTTATAAGCAGCCCATCTATCAAATATTTTCTGTTGACCGTTCTTATCGATGATTCCTACAAGTGGTATATCGTTTTTCCAGAGATCATGTGTCGCTTTAATATTGTTTACCAATATAAATTCCTTTGAAAGCAATTTACGCTGTATTTCTCCAGATTTTAAATTATCGGAATCAATCATTCGATAGAAGGGAAGGAAATAAATGATTTTAAATAAAGAATACACTAAAATTGTAATATTTTCAAAAGAAAAAACAAATAAATAAATAAAAAATTATCTTTTTATAACCATGTCTGCGCATAAATTTTTTTTAATTTTTAAAAATAATGAACACTTTCTTCAAAAAAATATAAAGTTTTTTTAGTTATAATAGTTTTTTTTCGATAGCACAACACGTTATTTAATATAAATTTAGAAATTGGGTATATTTAGCAAGATTTACGCAGTTTTAGAGTGTCTTTAGAGTTAAATAATTATTCAAATGATTCAATGTGATAAAAATATTAAAGTTCTTTACGTAAAAAAATTTAGATAATAAACTAAAAACATAAATAAA
>MQRK01130078.1:0-12899 GCA_001938485.1 Girardia tigrina
ACATTTTTCACACTGTATCTGACCTTCACTGTTAAGTTTGGCTCTCTGTGGAGAAGGAGTTAAAGATCTATTTCTAGTCATATCTGTTCTACATGCATTGGCTAGATGGCCTCTTTTTCCACATTTATAATATGTTTTAACAGGTGAATTTCGATTATTATTTGTATTATTTTTGAACCAACATTGACTGCTGACATGACCAATTTTGTTACAATTATAAAATTGTGGTTTTCTTGTGTAATTATTTGACTCTCTAGTGTCGTTAAATCTCATTGATCTTGAAAAATTCAGACTTCTCAAATAATTTGGGCTTTGATTATTATTATTTCTACCACCAAAATATAGATTTTGTCTTGGATTTTCATTTTGTGGTCTGTATCTTTGCATTTTTGGAGATGCATAACTTTGAAAATCTTCGTCTGTATCGCTGTTGTTTGAATTGACTTCTGTTTATATCTTTCTATCGGTTTTAATTCAGTTATCGTTTCTTTTTTAACTTTTTTACGATTTCTCAAAGGATAATTAGACGTTTTGATACTTTTTTTATTATATATTTATTTTACTAATATACAACACTACAAAACTATTATACAGTACATGTATGTTTATACAATGCGAGGAACTGAAACTGTCACAAATAATCACGTCCAACATCATTAGTGGCCTGGAGTTCCTCTTTCAACTTCTGGAATTCCATGTTCATTATTGATCACTTTTTTCTTGCAAAAACTCCTGAATGAATGCTTTCATTTCAGCCTTGTACTGTAACTAACACTGACTTCAATTGGTCTCCATGTTTCTAAATGTGAACCTGTCAAGTAGGTTTTGTCAAGAGAATAAGATGGCTGAAGTATTCGTTAAATGCTGTTAGTACCCAGGTGTTTGATTCGCATTGTGGGGAGATACAGCCGATCTCATCAGTGCAAATTGGGCATGTGTGGAATGCATCAAAGTATTGAAAATTAAAGATAATTAACGACCGATGATGAAGATGAACATCCAAATTATGACAACATTCTATGATAATTTATTCGGATGCGACAGTTGATGATGTAAAGAGACATTTAGAGAAGGAATACCAAGTTGGAAAAGAACAAATAAACATTTAGGAGCATCAATCAATTGACTCCGTTATTCAGGAGATTAAAGAAACTGATTGTAAAAGAATGCGGGATAATCACAGATAATGGATTGAAGACTTTATTACGAAATGATGATTCCTTAAAACATCTGAATATTTCTGGTTCTTCAATTACGGATCATTGAACAGTCTCAATCATAAAAATAGAATTCTATTTTGATGATAATCATGGAATTCAAAAATTCAATTGTTGCCCCTGGACCGCATTGCGAGTCACTGAGTTCAGCCTGCTCCCGAGTTTCAGTAACCATTGACCGGGTACAATCACTGGTATTGCTGCCCACCTACTTGAACATGATGTCATATACCTGCACCAAGGCGATTCACCGCTCTCCACCGGTCCCTTTTGAGCACTCCCTGTTGCCTTTGCCTCACACACACCACCAGCTTGATCAGCCCCTATTTTTTTGATAGTCTCCTCCATGACCACCAGCAGCATTTTCACGTCGCGCGAGAAATGTGAATCAAACAGACCATCCTTGACATTGCACACGATCCCCCGTTCGCTGTCGCCATTTTCCTATTCTAGTTCTTAAAATTCTCACCAAAACCGGGCGCTTTCACCGCGTACACTCGCTCCCCAAGTCCCGTCGGTCGAGCCCCCTCCATCCCCGCTCTCGACCACCAGCACGAATTGCCCTCGAGATCCTCTCTGAAAACAGAATTTACGCGTTCAGGTACTCGAACCTTTCGTCACTGTCTGCTCTGACAAAACACGGTGAGATGCATATTCGGTCGAACCCTATCAGCGGAGCGTCCTGGCTTCCCCGACCGCCGTCTATCCCGATCTTCTGAATCAACTCCCTGAATCAATTATTTATTGACTCTCAATATCATTGACCCCACTTCGCATGGAAACATGAACATGCAACATGAGGGTCGGATTTATATTGAATAAGAAACAAGTCGTTTTCGTTGATTTAAGGATTGTTGAGAACCTGGTAATGTGTTATCGCCTAAAAATTCCAAACTAATTAGTCAATCCAAAGAATGATGTTTGTAAACTCTTTCAATTTACTTTCATTATTTGAGTTGATTTCCAACATCAAGTCTCCGGCGGGGTCAGGTATTAGCGTTCAGACCCATGGAAACGCGGCCCAAATTCTCCGGAAATAGTCACACAATTATAAATTTGCGTCCTGACGAGGGCGATTTGTCGTTCCGATAAGAATATTGAACATTCGCTTGAATTGAATCGATCAAGACAATTCACAACATTAAAGTCTCTCCAACAAACCAGATTATCTACATATTCATTTGTTAGATATATCTCTGGATTCGCAAATTTCGATTCATTGTAAACACATTGATGCGTACTTGAACACGACATAATAGAACTCAGTCTATTTTCTTCATTTACTTCAATTATATGAGACTCTTCTGTATTAATACTGTTTTCGTTTATAAAACTTTGTTCATCAACATTCTCATCTACTTTTTTAGGCATAAAGATTTATATATATCTATATAATAAATCAGGGGTCTCCAAACTTTTTTCGATGAGGGTAGATGGAGCTGTAAAAGTAACGACTCTGATTAATCAACGGATAACCAATAATTTCGTTACTTTTACAAGAAGAAAATTGATTGAATGACAAACAAAACTAAGCTAATCAAAAAAATTTTTTAATGAGCTTAGTTATATATAAACACCATAAAAGTAAACAAATGTCGATAAAAACAAGAAGCTAGCTTTCAACAAATAACTATATAATTGTTACATCAATTACTCACATAAACAATTTAATGAATACAGAGCAAATACGGGTGCTTCGGTATTTAGGCAAATAATACGTTTCCCACTAGATTTTGAAATGAAATAAGTCCAAAACTGATGTAGGTAATCCAAAGATTAATTAAAAGATTTGTCGGATAATCAACCAAAAAACTGGATTATTGTTGTCTGGCAATTTTACTATAAATTATTTTTGATATAATATTAATATTTCTGTATTGATTTCGATTTGAATCTTAAATATTCAAATTGAAATCATATTGTCATGAAATTATAATTCTATGACGATAGAATAATAATAATAATGACGTAATAATATAATTAAGCTTCTTCTTTTTCTTTCTTGGCTTTCTTTTCTTTCTTGACTTTCTTCTTATTTTAATCAAAAATAAAATAATAAAAATACAAAAAAATAAAATAAAATAATCTACAAATTTCAACAGTAAATGATCGAACACTATTAAATAACAGAAAGACGTTTAAAATTTGAAAGTATCGCATTAGATAAAACTAAATTTTTTTTATTCACAAAAGAAAAGAAAAATATAAATTACATAAAAACAAAAGGTCGTCAGACTCATACCAAAAAACAAATAAATTTACATGAGATAAAAAAATAGAAATTATCTTGGTTGATAATCACGAGTGTTACTGTGAGGTTATTACAGGAGCATTTGAAGATAGTCTGGCGGACCACATATAACGTATGCCATAATAATTATATGAAACTTGTCTAGTTACTAATAATAATATGAAAAAACATTAAAGCATGTTTTAAATTTTTCTTGTTAATAATAACAATAAATAAAATAATTTTTTATATTTATTAATTAATTATTAACTTTAAATTATTGAAACTCGTTATTTGATTTTTATTCAATGTAAGTTGTCTACATTTGTGGAATTGTAACGCGGGCCGGATTTGGCCGTAGTTTCGAGACTCCTGTAATAAATTATAACAATTCAATTGATATTTTTCATTAGTAAGCAATTTCTATTTTTTATTTAACATATTAAAAAATTCAAAAATATCAAATTTATATAAACTTAATTTTCTAAATGTTTCTTTTAAAATAGCAATAAAGTAAATTGAAAGAGTTTTTTAATTACAAATATTTATTTTGATTCTTTTCAATTTTAATATTATATTATTTATTTAATTATTATATTAATTATTATATTTAATTATACATGGAACCATATACTTTAATATGAATGCATAAAGTATATTGATGCTGAGGTAAGTCGGCACATAATACATATTTGTATTTTGTTAAAATTTAATTCTGAATATTTAAAATGAGACTTTAAATTACTTGTTGAATTTTTCGTCTGACTTTTTAAATTTACAAAAATTAAAATTGATATATTTATTGGTTTGGAAAGTAATTAATGTCCGCTATTAACAAAATTTTTAATACATTAATATGTTAATGAATACAGTATTTAATAAATTATATGTTGACCCTCATTATCAATGACTTGACCCCACTTCGCGACCAACTTTTCGATCTCATGCCTAAAAAACTGTGAGGGCTTTGTTGCAATAAATGAAGTGATAGACCGTTTGACATCCTCTTCATCTACGAACTTTTGTCCCACTATAAAGTTTTGCAGAAATCGAAACAGGTGGTAATCCGATGGGAACGTTTCTGGAATATATGGTGCGTGAGGCAAGACCCCACACCCAAACTCTTTGATCTTTTTTGTGTCATTCTTGCAATATATGGCCGAGCGTTGTCTTGCTGAAGAATAATCTTTTCTGTTGACAAGGGATAGCCTATTCCTCTTCAGATTTTCATTCAGCCAATCTAATAGGGCACAATAGACTTCAGCCGTGACAGTTTAGTTAGGGTCTAAGAGTTCTCAGTACATCATTCCTTTTACATCCCACTAGATACAGATCATTATCTTCTGCGGATGGAGATCAGGTTTAGCCATCGGCAGCTGTGTCTGTCCACGACTCAGCCATTGTTAACAGCACTTGAAATTGACACATAAAAACTCACTTCTCGTCCCCGGTCACTATTCGGTTCAGAAAAGGCTCACTAGTTATTCCGGAGAGCAAAGATAAAGCGATGGTCACTCGTTGGGCCATATTTTGTTCCGAATGTTGGTGCGGAAAACACATTTAACTTTCCAGAGTCGTTCCAAATGGGTTCGGATTTTCATATGAGACGTCCTTAATGATTCTGTCATTTATCGGGAGATCTGTGCTTTCAACTTGTCAATGCGCAGCTCAGCCTTACGTCTTGTCCCGGGCCCGTCATCAAGACTGAAGTCTCTGGACCTGAACTTTTCAAACCATCGCCTAACTGTCCGTACACTAACTGCATTTTCATAAACGGTGCAGATATTCTTCGTTGCCACAATTGTATTACTATTTTTTTCATAAATCATGCAACATGACAAATTTGTTTGTCATTTCTAGCCATCATCAAAGACTTTATTGTTTTTGTTGGGTATTAAAATCTTTAATCTTAAATATTTACTTTTTAAAAACAAAACTCTTTAATCTTTAATCTGACTCCAATTAATCAGTAAGGACTTCCAACATAAATATATAAAAATGAACACAATTCTTTTATGAAACTTTATTTCAAATAACAAAAATTAACAAAAATAATAACACAAATCAATATTTCGTACGAGTTAACAGATTACAGTAAAAACTGTGAATCTCCAAAACGAACGATAGTTTTAATTTTTAACAAAAACTCTTTTCTCCCATACGGGATACTTTTGGTTAATAAAAATGTTTTAAGGAATAATAAGTAAAAATAAATTTTAATAATAAATTTACTTGACTCCTTTTTTTTGTTTATTCGTTAAGAGAATTTTTTTGGCAAACTAAACTAAATTTGCTGCTGTTTATATAGTGGTTTTCATCAGCCTTGAAAATTGATCAAATAAAACAAAGACTAAAATATTTTTAATTTTCAATTCCAAATTTTGTTAAACTAAATATTATTTTGTTTGAAATTAATAATTTTACCAAAAGAATTATTTTAAATTTTTTTCTACACAAATTTTTATGTAAAGTGTTCATTTGCATCTCTCGAAACCCCAACATTTTTATGTTTTAATTAAATAAGAGTTGAATAATGTCTTCTCATATAAGATGTGCAAATTGAAATTTTAATTGAATTTTTAAGGAGGTCTAGGTGTTCAAAAATTTGATATAAAAGGCGAACATTAATTTCTTTCCAAACCAATACTTGAAATTCAATTTTAAATTTTCTTTTAAATAATATTGCAACATTAATTAATGAAATTTCTTTTAATTTTGCTTAAACATACAATATAACATACAATAAGAATTCTAATTGATACTTTAACTATATTTATTAATATTAAAAATTCTCAAAAATAAAATAGTGATTTAATTATAATAAAGCTAAAACAATTTATTGTTTTCGTGTTTTTATGGCATCACCAGTAATCTTATAAATTGTTATTGCTCACATAGTCAGGTGATCATTGTGTAACTATGGTTGTACTTTGAAATACTTTGATATGATTGGATGAATCATCTGCACATTGAAATAACGTTTCATTGTTTAAGTGAAAATGATGTAAGGGTCTTGATCACTGTGATATTTTAAAAAGTGAATCTCATTCATTTCAAAAAAGTTAATCTGTATTGTTTGACACAATTAAATTCATTTAAAGTAATATAATAAAAATTAAATTAATGTTTATTCAGAAAATAAATCCATGAAATCCAAATATCAAATAAATCTAATTACTGACTATATTCATTCAAATCTTCTTTTATTCCTGAGCAATTATAGAATCGCACAGTCTCTAGTTTGTCTGAGAATATTCTACAATAGTAGGGAATAAATTTAGAAACTTTTATTTTCATTTGCAGAATGTAATAATTGCCAAATTGCTTACTGGAGCATACATATATCAGAGAAATTACCGATGTTTCCCTAAAAATCCAATTTATAAATGCAAAGTGATTTATTTATTTTTTTGTTTACCTGACTTTGAATATTTTATTTTATCTATTATATTTATACAAATTTTACAAAAGTTTAGTTTTATATTTCGGTAACAATGGGTTGTATTTTTTCTTTTTAAATTCGTTTTATCAAAAGATTTCAAAAGGTTGTGTCCGATGTCGGTAGGTAGCATATATTTTTAAGTGTTTTGAATCAATATAACCTAGAAAAAGTCAATTTAAATCGATTTGTTACGCTGTAGCCACATTAAGAATACTAAGAGTTTACAAGAGTGAATGTCGAATCTGCGAAAAATAACATTTGAGATAGTTATTTAAAACGTACTTCTATTCTTAGGGTGATTAAAAACTGGTTTGGTAGATCCTAAAACTGTGAATTATACCTAATGGATCGACTTCACGACATTTATGATTACTTTATTTGAGATTTAGTTAAGAATAAGCCTAGGATTGCCTTGCAGAAATATCTTACAACTCAACTGTATTTCTCAATTAGTAAAAAAATTAATTCCCTTCAATCTCGATATACGGATGCCGCATTCGTTTGTGCTAGATCAATTTCGCGTAACAGGTGCTGCAAAAAATAAGAGTTCAAATTGTATGTTTTTATTTTTATTGTACTCACTATATTCCATAGACCTTACCAAGTCAGATTTTTATCGGTTTTGGGTAATACAAATAATAAGTATAAGAAAGCTTAACTATCAAACAAAAAGGTTGTTTAAACTTTCTCCTATTTGCTATCTAATAAAATTTTTTTTAAAAACCTTGCCTTTATTTTCCATGGTGTTTGCAAATGATTTTGGTGTATATAGATAACATGTTTTCATTTTCGATTTTATTAATGGTAGGGGGTTTTTTTGGTGAACTTAAGATTTTAGGAAATTTTTAAATTGAGAATCATATTTGTAGTTGGGATAAGTTAAAATAATGTTTTACTATTTTTTTAATAAAATGAACTATTAAAGAAGTTTTCTGTATATAAAATTAATTTTTAAAATAATGTAATTTTTATAAAAAAATGAATATTTTGTAAAAGATGGAATGATTAAAGAGTTTACTATACGTAAAAGTTAGTTTTTAAAAATAATTTAATTTCTGTAAAAAAATGAATATGTTTTTAATAGTTTGAATGATTAAAGAAGTTTATTTTTAAGAAAATTAATTTATAATAAAAGTTGCAAAAGTATGATGAAACAAAAAAAGAGATTGGGATTTAATTTCCTAAAAAATATTTAAAGCTATAATTTACAATACTTAAAGTATAAAATTTAAATTAAATAAAATTATATATCAATATTGATATTTCAAATAGGATATCTGGTTGTGCTAAAAATGAAACATTCTTCTTCAAAAATTTGTTTAAAAAATCATTGTTTGTTAGAAATAAAGTTTTACGTTCATGACTTCTTTTATTGATCAAGAACCCAACAATTAACAAACTTTAAAAGTTGATGTTATTCGGACAATGATTTTGTTTAAATAAGTAAATTGAACTTGAATTTAACGCGCATGATTTAAAGCTGTGATTGCGGAAAATATATTGTCATCGGGTTTATTTATTATTTATCACAAGCTTTCACGGCAGACTGTGATGATAAAATTGGGAGATTTTATCAGTCATTATGATGGTACCAGCGACTTCTCGATAGTGTTGAATTGTGTGGTTGTATCGGTTATTGGTCTTGATGGTATCAGGAAGTTACACGGGGTTCACATTACAGCAAATGGAAGTGTAACTTTCGGAATTGAGACGGCGAATATATGTAACGTGAGCGTTGATTGGTATGGTTGTGATATAAAAGAGCACTGTGAGAGGTAACAACGTGGATCGTTAAATGAAAGTTAGTGTGACGAAACCAGAACCATAGTTTGTTGATAAGTTTTCGACGATGTGGTTTGACGATAAAAAGAGGATCATCAGATATCGATTAATTTAACCAGGGGGATTTGTGTTCAAGAAAAATGTATCATCGTATCCAGTTAGACAGGAGATTCAAGGCGAGTTCAACACCGAGATCGAGAAATGGATTCAGGAGGGTTGGTTACAAGAGTGCAATGCTCATGAAGGAGGGATCATTGCGTTGATAGCCGTTCTTCAACAAAACAAAGGCAAGGTCAGGCCAGTGTTGGATTTCAGGGAACTGAAAGAATTCGTATCTAGTCATTCGGCGGAAAGTGATATTTGTGCCTAAAAGCTCAGAAGATGGCGCAGAATGGGCTCAAACCTCTGTATTACAGATCTGAAGACAGCATACATGCAATTGCATACATGGCAAGAGCTGTGGAAGTTACAGGTGGTCCGGTTTAGAGGAAAGTCGTATGTGCTGACCAGTCTCAGATTTGGAATGAACTCGGCGCGAAAAATAAATAATGTCGGTGATAATCAAGTTCGTTTTGTCGTGTAATCATGTTGTTAGAGATATCACAGATTCATATGTGGATGATATAATTGTGGACTTGAGTAAGGTTGGCAATCAGGAGGTGTTGCCGACACTCAACGATTTTGGACTTCAGGCTAAACCATCCGAAACCGTTGTCGGGGGACGAGTTTTAGGGTTGATGGTGATTTTTATTTAAGTAATTTTATTTCGATCTCTCTGGTATATTTATCTGTGAAGGGATCTGACGCCTCTCCCTCACCTGACATCTCACAAACAGTGCCAGGTTTGGAGGGCCATCGGGTTCAAATTTAAGTCAGGATGGGCTGTTGCCCCCAGACTAGCTCAGCGCCGCTCGGGGCTGATTCCATTATATGTTCCTTTATGTCTGTATTTGCTTAACGATTGCATTGTTTCATTATTTATTATTCCTTTATTACTGTGTGGCTTGTTTCCGGCTCCGTGCATGAGTCTCTCATGCTTTATTTGTCCGATCTATGTCTAACTTTATTATTTCTCACTGCGATTTATCCGCTACCGATGGGTCTAAATGATTATCATTAGTTATCATAAATTATCATTCGTTATGTATACATACAATTTAGAGATATATTAATTCATTGTTATTATCAACTAGCTATTATTCGATTTATCATTTTATCATTCCATTACTATCAGCAATTATTTATCAATTATTATTTAGAAGCGATTTCATCGTTATTTTATTAACTCAGCGATTTGTTAAATATATCGACAACAGGCTCAATTAAATAATCTAAGAATCACTGATATTGTTATTTACAAAGAATTTCAAAGAAACGAGCTCGTTGTAAGGCTTCGTTGCTACTCGGATATTTCTCGAGTTGTGATGTTAGTAAAAGTATTGGAAATCATATTAGAGTTCTTAATAGTACTAAAATGAAAAAAATAAATAACGGATAAAATGTAAAAGAAGTATTTACAGATATTATAATTGATTGATGGTGAGATAATGCAAATGTTCTTGAGATTGTATAAATGAGTTTAGAAATAGCGATCTTCTCGGGGATGTAATTTTACAAAGGAATGTTTGATTAATCGGAAAATTTAAAATTTTCCTGGTAATCGTTATTTTCCGTTGAATTCTCAACGCTGGATTCAACTACAGTCCTTCGTATTTCTAGTAATCCATATCATTAAATTCATTCAAAGTTAAAATTTAGTATATAAATCAAATTGATTACTAATATTATAGAGGTACCGATTTATTTACCGCATAGTTACACGAATTACGTCTTTAGTTAACAATAAAAATAGTTCACATTTATGTTAGGTCGTTTAATGGCCTTAATGAGTTGTAAAATATTCTTTTTATTAACATAAAAAGGATAAAAATAAATAAATGATGTTCGTACTTTGTAAAATTATATAATTTAAGTTTATTCTAAAATATGAATAATAAAAATTTAGAATCTAAAGAGGATGTTATAAACTGTTTCAGAGGTGTAACTAGACATGTTACAGGGGCGCTAAAATGACGCTATAAAATTTTCACAACATGCGTAAAAACCGGTTAGAAGTAAGATCGCAGCAGCGGCTGTGACAGAAGTTATTCGATATACCTGCCACACCCAGACTGATGCAGGTGCAAGCCAATAACTGCAGCTTGTTTCGTCAAGGCATGTTGAAAAAACGTAGGCATGAATTAGTACTCTGAAACTTGTTGTTATTGAGTTTGTTGTGACTATAAGGTACAGTAAGGTACAGTACTCTAATAAGGTACATTGCGCATCATGCTGTATTGTAAAGTGTTATTTTTCAGTTATCTAGTTGTACCAAAGACAGATTGTTCTTGTTCTAGTACAAACACGAAACATGAAACTCACATTGACACTCAGTGTAACGTATAGTTGCACTGCGGCGAGCGCCCCTCTATTAGCTCATTTTACACACCGCTAGCGATACCGAAAAGGTAGACCAACGGTGTCAGGCTAACAAGATTTATCTGTAATATTATTTTAATGTAAAAAACCTAGACAGGCTCCAAAATATTACAAATATCCTGGCACGTATCATTGCAAAGATGATGTTAATTTATCATTTATAGAGAAAAGCATTGGTTGTATCGAAAATTTAGATAATAATTATTTAATATTTATCGCAGTAGCATCAGTGCAACTAGAATAATTAATTAGACCTACAGTTATTTATTCACTTCAAAGTATTCAGGGATA
The DNA here is from genome assembly GCA_001938485.1 of Girardia tigrina. Lineage (NCBI taxonomy): Eukaryota > Metazoa > Platyhelminthes > Tricladida > Dugesiidae > Girardia > Girardia tigrina. The sequence goes on from MQRK01130078.1 coordinate 11,441, forward strand.
TAATAAAATTTTTTTGATTTGTGATTTTTTGTCTAACATATCCGGAGGAAAAAGAAATTGACTTTAAGGTCACAAAAAAAGGAAGCTAAAATAACCTCTAAAAATCAAAAATATTGCTTCTTGGTTTTTTAAAGAGACCCAAGAAAGAAGCTGAAGCGGCACTCTCAAGTTCTTCAGAATCAAAAGACGGCGTTTATCAACATACGCATTCAGAGTATATTGATGCAAATGAGGAAAAAATTGACGACTCGGAGAAAAACAGTATTCACCCAGATATTATTGTATATACTAAAAAAACTAAAAATACTGAAGACCAACCGGTTTAACATAGTAACGAGCTTGTTAATAGCAATGGAAAAAATAAAACAGAAAAAACTATTTGATAGAGAAGCGTCAAATGGGATTCATGCTGTACTTAAGTTTCACGATGTTGGTTAGTTAGAATTTGACGAAATGATAAAGCTACAGCGAGTATCACATTTTCTTTGCAATGAGATGATTACTCTAGAATCCCTTCCTTTTTAGCACACAGAAAATGATGACCAGGCATATATTTGGCTTTCAACAATATGTGACAGACATCACAGAACTCGGTTTGTCAACTATGAAAAGCACAGTATAAATTTAGTAGTACACTCAGCTACGCAAGATTAAGTTGTCACATTTTTTACGACACTTGAAAGTATATATTCATTTTTCTCTCATTCAACAATTCGTTGGGAAGAGTTAATAATAGCTCTTCTGATAACAGAAAAACGAGATTCTGAAATACGCTAGAGTGCTGTTAAAGCTATCCATGAAGTATTGATGAAGAATAATTCGAGAAACCATGAAAGTAATTGGAAACAGTGTGAGAAAAGGATATTGACTACATAGGTGATTAACAAAAGCAATTTGATTAAAAATATTTTTTATTGAATTTTATATCAAATCAGACATGAACTTTGTAATTATCTAATATATAATTTTTAATTATAGATTGCTTCTAATTTTCACATGTAAACCTTTCAAGCCTTCGGTGTTTAGGTTTGCCTCTTAAAAAATGGCCCACCGTGATCACTTGTACCGGGGTTTTTTAAAGCTTTGGATATATAAGTGTACTTAGTGCAATAAGGAACGGTGACAAAATGAGGACAAACTTGGTAATTTAGAAGCTATATGGGCTTCTGTATCTAAAAGACAATATGCAAAAATTTCGTTAATCCTAATCTTAATACTAGGCCAGCCTCAACTGCAAACAGCGAGCATTCTTTCAGTCAACTGAAGCTTCTCAAAACTCGCATGAGAAGCACCCTGCTCCAAGAGAGAACAATCACCTTCTCGTCCTTGCAACACATCCCGAGGAGGTGGACAACCTACAATTGAATTAGTTGATTAATGAATTTATTCAAAAAAATAATCTTCATCGCAAGACGTTGGCTATAATTACTTGAAAAATTTTTGGACGAAGAATAAATTG
>MQRK01130079.1:0-12904 GCA_001938485.1 Girardia tigrina
ACATTTTTCACACTGTATCTGACCTTCACTGTTAAGTTTGGCTCTCTGTGGAGAAGGAGTTAAAGATCTATTTCTAGTCATATCTGTTCTACATGCATTGGCTAGATGGCCTCTTTTTCCACATTTATAATATGTTTTAACAGGTGAATTTCGATTATTATTTGTATTATTTTTGAACCAACATTGACTGCTGACATGACCAATTTTGTTACAATTATAAAATTGTGGTTTTCTTGTGTAATTATTTGACTCTCTAGTGTCGTTAAATCTCATTGATCTTGAAAAATTCAGACTTCTCAAATAATTTGGGCTTTGATTATTATTATTTCTACCACCAAAATATAGATTTTGTCTTGGATTTTCATTTTGTGGTCTGTATCTTTGCATTTTTGGAGATGCATAACTTTGAAAATCTTCGTCTGTATCGCTGTTGTTTGAATTGACTTCTGTTTATATCTTTCTATCGGTTTTAATTCAGTTATCGTTTCTTTTTTAACTTTTTTACGATTTCTCAAAGGATAATTAGACGTTTTGATACTTTTTTTATTATATATTTATTTTACTAATATACAACACTACAAAACTATTATACAGTACATGTATGTTTATACAATGCGAGGAACTGAAACTGTCACAAATAATCACGTCCAACATCATTAGTGGCCTGGAGTTCCTCTTTCAACTTCTGGAATTCCATGTTCATTATTGATCACTTTTTTCTTGCAAAAACTCCTGAATGAATGCTTTCATTTCAGCCTTGTACTGTAACTAACACTGACTTCAATTGGTCTCCATGTTTCTAAATGTGAACCTGTCAAGTAGGTTTTGTCAAGAGAATAAGATGGCTGAAGTATTCGTTAAATGCTGTTAGTACCCAGGTGTTTGATTCGCATTGTGGGGAGATACAGCCGATCTCATCAGTGCAAATTGGGCATGTGTGGAATGCATCAAAGTATTGAAAATTAAAGATAATTAACGACCGATGATGAAGATGAACATCCAAATTATGACAACATTCTATGATAATTTATTCGGATGCGACAGTTGATGATGTAAAGAGACATTTAGAGAAGGAATACCAAGTTGGAAAAGAACAAATAAACATTTAGGAGCATCAATCAATTGACTCCGTTATTCAGGAGATTAAAGAAACTGATTGTAAAAGAATGCGGGATAATCACAGATAATGGATTGAAGACTTTATTACGAAATGATGATTCCTTAAAACATCTGAATATTTCTGGTTCTTCAATTACGGATCATTGAACAGTCTCAATCATAAAAATAGAATTCTATTTTGATGATAATCATGGAATTCAAAAATTCAATTGTTGCCCCTGGACCGCATTGCGAGTCACTGAGTTCAGCCTGCTCCCGAGTTTCAGTAACCATTGACCGGGTACAATCACTGGTATTGCTGCCCACCTACTTGAACATGATGTCATATACCTGCACCAAGGCGATTCACCGCTCTCCACCGGTCCCTTTTGAGCACTCCCTGTTGCCTTTGCCTCACACACACCACCAGCTTGATCAGCCCCTATTTTTTTGATAGTCTCCTCCATGACCACCAGCAGCATTTTCACGTCGCGCGAGAAATGTGAATCAAACAGACCATCCTTGACATTGCACACGATCCCCCGTTCGCTGTCGCCATTTTCCTATTCTAGTTCTTAAAATTCTCACCAAAACCGGGCGCTTTCACCGCGTACACTCGCTCCCCAAGTCCCGTCGGTCGAGCCCCCTCCATCCCCGCTCTCGACCACCAGCACGAATTGCCCTCGAGATCCTCTCTGAAAACAGAATTTACGCGTTCAGGTACTCGAACCTTTCGTCACTGTCTGCTCTGACAAAACACGGTGAGATGCATATTCGGTCGAACCCTATCAGCGGAGCGTCCTGGCTTCCCCGACCGCCGTCTATCCCGATCTTCTGAATCAACTCCCTGAATCAATTATTTATTGACTCTCAATATCATTGACCCCACTTCGCATGGAAACATGAACATGCAACATGAGGGTCGGATTTATATTGAATAAGAAACAAGTCGTTTTCGTTGATTTAAGGATTGTTGAGAACCTGGTAATGTGTTATCGCCTAAAAATTCCAAACTAATTAGTCAATCCAAAGAATGATGTTTGTAAACTCTTTCAATTTACTTTCATTATTTGAGTTGATTTCCAACATCAAGTCTCCGGCGGGGTCAGGTATTAGCGTTCAGACCCATGGAAACGCGGCCCAAATTCTCCGGAAATAGTCACACAATTATAAATTTGCGTCCTGACGAGGGCGATTTGTCGTTCCGATAAGAATATTGAACATTCGCTTGAATTGAATCGATCAAGACAATTCACAACATTAAAGTCTCTCCAACAAACCAGATTATCTACATATTCATTTGTTAGATATATCTCTGGATTCGCAAATTTCGATTCATTGTAAACACATTGATGCGTACTTGAACACGACATAATAGAACTCAGTCTATTTTCTTCATTTACTTCAATTATATGAGACTCTTCTGTATTAATACTGTTTTCGTTTATAAAACTTTGTTCATCAACATTCTCATCTACTTTTTTAGGCATAAAGATTTATATATATCTATATAATAAATCAGGGGTCTCCAAACTTTTTTCGATGAGGGTAGATGGAGCTGTAAAAGTAACGACTCTGATTAATCAACGGATAACCAATAATTTCGTTACTTTTACAAGAAGAAAATTGATTGAATGACAAACAAAACTAAGCTAATCAAAAAAATTTTTTAATGAGCTTAGTTATATATAAACACCATAAAAGTAAACAAATGTCGATAAAAACAAGAAGCTAGCTTTCAACAAATAACTATATAATTGTTACATCAATTACTCACATAAACAATTTAATGAATACAGAGCAAATACGGGTGCTTCGGTATTTAGGCAAATAATACGTTTCCCACTAGATTTTGAAATGAAATAAGTCCAAAACTGATGTAGGTAATCCAAAGATTAATTAAAAGATTTGTCGGATAATCAACCAAAAAACTGGATTATTGTTGTCTGGCAATTTTACTATAAATTATTTTTGATATAATATTAATATTTCTGTATTGATTTCGATTTGAATCTTAAATATTCAAATTGAAATCATATTGTCATGAAATTATAATTCTATGACGATAGAATAATAATAATAATGACGTAATAATATAATTAAGCTTCTTCTTTTTCTTTCTTGGCTTTCTTTTCTTTCTTGACTTTCTTCTTATTTTAATCAAAAATAAAATAATAAAAATACAAAAAAATAAAATAAAATAATCTACAAATTTCAACAGTAAATGATCGAACACTATTAAATAACAGAAAGACGTTTAAAATTTGAAAGTATCGCATTAGATAAAACTAAATTTTTTTTATTCACAAAAGAAAAGAAAAATATAAATTACATAAAAACAAAAGGTCGTCAGACTCATACCAAAAAACAAATAAATTTACATGAGATAAAAAAATAGAAATTATCTTGGTTGATAATCACGAGTGTTACTGTGAGGTTATTACAGGAGCATTTGAAGATAGTCTGGCGGACCACATATAACGTATGCCATAATAATTATATGAAACTTGTCTAGTTACTAATAATAATATGAAAAAACATTAAAGCATGTTTTAAATTTTTCTTGTTAATAATAACAATAAATAAAATAATTTTTTATATTTATTAATTAATTATTAACTTTAAATTATTGAAACTCGTTATTTGATTTTTATTCAATGTAAGTTGTCTACATTTGTGGAATTGTAACGCGGGCCGGATTTGGCCGTAGTTTCGAGACTCCTGTAATAAATTATAACAATTCAATTGATATTTTTCATTAGTAAGCAATTTCTATTTTTTATTTAACATATTAAAAAATTCAAAAATATCAAATTTATATAAACTTAATTTTCTAAATGTTTCTTTTAAAATAGCAATAAAGTAAATTGAAAGAGTTTTTTAATTACAAATATTTATTTTGATTCTTTTCAATTTTAATATTATATTATTTATTTAATTATTATATTAATTATTATATTTAATTATACATGGAACCATATACTTTAATATGAATGCATAAAGTATATTGATGCTGAGGTAAGTCGGCACATAATACATATTTGTATTTTGTTAAAATTTAATTCTGAATATTTAAAATGAGACTTTAAATTACTTGTTGAATTTTTCGTCTGACTTTTTAAATTTACAAAAATTAAAATTGATATATTTATTGGTTTGGAAAGTAATTAATGTCCGCTATTAACAAAATTTTTAATACATTAATATGTTAATGAATACAGTATTTAATAAATTATATGTTGACCCTCATTATCAATGACTTGACCCCACTTCGCGACCAACTTTTCGATCTCATGCCTAAAAAACTGTGAGGGCTTTGTTGCAATAAATGAAGTGATAGACCGTTTGACATCCTCTTCATCTACGAACTTTTGTCCCACTATAAAGTTTTGCAGAAATCGAAACAGGTGGTAATCCGATGGGAACGTTTCTGGAATATATGGTGCGTGAGGCAAGACCCCACACCCAAACTCTTTGATCTTTTTTGTGTCATTCTTGCAATATATGGCCGAGCGTTGTCTTGCTGAAGAATAATCTTTTCTGTTGACAAGGGATAGCCTATTCCTCTTCAGATTTTCATTCAGCCAATCTAATAGGGCACAATAGACTTCAGCCGTGACAGTTTAGTTAGGGTCTAAGAGTTCTCAGTACATCATTCCTTTTACATCCCACTAGATACAGATCATTATCTTCTGCGGATGGAGATCAGGTTTAGCCATCGGCAGCTGTGTCTGTCCACGACTCAGCCATTGTTAACAGCACTTGAAATTGACACATAAAAACTCACTTCTCGTCCCCGGTCACTATTCGGTTCAGAAAAGGCTCACTAGTTATTCCGGAGAGCAAAGATAAAGCGATGGTCACTCGTTGGGCCATATTTTGTTCCGAATGTTGGTGCGGAAAACACATTTAACTTTCCAGAGTCGTTCCAAATGGGTTCGGATTTTCATATGAGACGTCCTTAATGATTCTGTCATTTATCGGGAGATCTGTGCTTTCAACTTGTCAATGCGCAGCTCAGCCTTACGTCTTGTCCCGGGCCCGTCATCAAGACTGAAGTCTCTGGACCTGAACTTTTCAAACCATCGCCTAACTGTCCGTACACTAACTGCATTTTCATAAACGGTGCAGATATTCTTCGTTGCCACAATTGTATTACTATTTTTTTCATAAATCATGCAACATGACAAATTTGTTTGTCATTTCTAGCCATCATCAAAGACTTTATTGTTTTTGTTGGGTATTAAAATCTTTAATCTTAAATATTTACTTTTTAAAAACAAAACTCTTTAATCTTTAATCTGACTCCAATTAATCAGTAAGGACTTCCAACATAAATATATAAAAATGAACACAATTCTTTTATGAAACTTTATTTCAAATAACAAAAATTAACACGTCAAAAATAATAAGACAAATCAATATTTCGTACGAGTTAACAGATTACAGTAAAAACTGTGAATCTCCAAAACGAACGATAGTTTTAATTTTTAACAAAAACCCTTTTCTCCCATACGGGATACTTTTGGTTTAAAAAAAATGTTTTAAGGAATAATAAGTAAAAATAAATTTTAATAATAAATTTACTTGACTCCTTTTTTTTGTTTATTCGTTAAGAGAATTTTTTGGCAAACTAAACTAAATTTGCTGCTGTTTATATAGTGGTTTTCATCAGCCTTGAAAATTGATCAAATAAAACAAAGACTAAAATATTTTTAATTTTCAATTCCAAATTTTGTTAAACTAAATATTATTTTGTTTGAAATTAATAATTTTACCAAAAGAATTATTTTAAATTTTTTTCTACACAAATTTTTATRTAAAGTGTTCATTTGCATCTCTCGAAACCCCAACATTTTTATGTTTTAATTAAATAAGAGTTGAATAATGTCTTCTCATATAAGATGTGCAAATTGAAATTTTAATTGAATTTTTAAGGAGGTCTAGGTGTTCAAAAATTTGATATAAAAGGCGAACATTAATTTCTTTCCAAACCAATACTTGAAATTCAATTTTAAATTTTCTTTTAAATAATATTGCAACATTAATTAATGAAATTTCTTTTAATTTTGCTTAAACATACAATATAACATACAATAAGAATTCTAATTGATACTTTAACTATATTTATTAATATTAAAAATTCTCAAAAATAAAATAGTGATTTAATTATAATAAAGCTAAAACAATTTATTGTTTTCGTGTTTTTATGGCATCACCAGTAATCTTATAAATTGTTATTGCTCACATAGTCAGGTGATCATTGTGTAACTATGGTTGTACTTTGAAATACTTTGATATGATTGGATGAATCATCTGCACATTGAAATAACGTTTCATTGTTTAAGTGAAAATGATGTAAGGGTCTTGATCACTGTGATATTTTAAAAAGTGAATCTCATTCATTTCAAAAAAGTTAATCTGTATTGTTTGACACAATTAAATTCATTTAAAGTAATATAATAAAAATTAAATTAATGTTTATTCAGAAAATAAATCCATGAAATCCAAATATCAAATAAATCTAATTACTGACTATATTCATTCAAATCTTCTTTTATTCCTGAGCAATTATAGAATCGCACAGTCTCTAGTTTGTCTGAGAATATTCTACAATAGTAGGGAATAAATTTAGAAACTTTTATTTTCATTTGCAGAATGTAATAATTGCCAAATTGCTTACTGGAGCATACATATATCAGAGAAATTACCGATGTTTCCCTAAAAATCCAATTTATAAATGCAAAGTGATTTATTTATTTTTTTGTTTACCTGACTTTGAATATTTTATTTTATCTATTATATTTATACAAATTTTACAAAAGTTTAGTTTTATATTTCGGTAACAATGGGTTGTATTTTTTCTTTTTAAATTCGTTTTATCAAAAGATTTCAAAAGGTTGTGTCCGATGTCGGTAGGTAGCATATATTTTTAAGTGTTTTGAATCAATATAACCTAGAAAAAGTCAATTTAAATCGATTTGTTACGCTGTAGCCACATTAAGAATACTAAGAGTTTACAAGAGTGAATGTCGAATCTGCGAAAAATAACATTTGAGATAGTTATTTAAAACGTACTTCTATTCTTAGGGTGATTAAAAACTGGTTTGGTAGATCCTAAAACTGTGAATTATACCTAATGGATCGACTTCACGACATTTATGATTACTTTATTTGAGATTTAGTTAAGAATAAGCCTAGGATTGCCTTGCAGAAATATCTTACAACTCAACTGTATTTCTCAATTAGTAAAAAAATTAATTCCCTTCAATCTCGATATACGGATGCCGCATTCGTTTGTGCTAGATCAATTTCGCGTAACAGGTGCTGCAAAAAATAAGAGTTCAAATTGTATGTTTTTATTTTTATTGTACTCACTATATTCCATAGACCTTACCAAGTCAGATTTTTATCGGTTTTGGGTAATACAAATAATAAGTATAAGAAAGCTTAACTATCAAACAAAAAGGTTGTTTAAACTTTCTCCTATTTGCTATCTAATAAAATTTTTTTTAAAAACCTTGCCTTTATTTTCCATGGTGTTTGCAAATGATTTTGGTGTATATAGATAACATGTTTTCATTTTCGATTTTATTAATGGTAGGGGGTTTTTTTGGTGAACTTAAGATTTTAGGAAATTTTTAAATTGAGAATCATATTTGTAGTTGGGATAAGTTAAAATAATGTTTTACTATTTTTTTAATAAAATGAACTATTAAAGAAGTTTTCTGTATATAAAATTAATTTTTAAAATAATGTAATTTTTATAAAAAAATGAATATTTTGTAAAAGATGGAATGATTAAAGAGTTTACTATACGTAAAAGTTAGTTTTTAAAAATAATTTAATTTCTGTAAAAAAATGAATATGTTTTTAATAGTTTGAATGATTAAAGAAGTTTATTTTTAAGAAAATTAATTTATAATAAAAGTTGCAAAAGTATGATGAAACAAAAAAAGAGATTGGGATTTAATTTCCTAAAAAATATTTAAAGCTATAATTTACAATACTTAAAGTATAAAATTTAAATTAAATAAAATTATATATCAATATTGATATTTCAAATAGGATATCTGGTTGTGCTAAAAATGAAACATTCTTCTTCAAAAATTTGTTTAAAAAATCATTGTTTGTTAGAAATAAAGTTTTACGTTCATGACTTCTTTTATTGATCAAGAACCCAACAATTAACAAACTTTAAAAGTTGATGTTATTCGGACAATGATTTTGTTTAAATAAGTAAATTGAACTTGAATTTAACGCGCATGATTTAAAGCTGTGATTGCGGAAAATATATTGTCATCGGGTTTATTTATTATTTATCACAAGCTTTCACGGCAGACTGTGATGATAAAATTGGGAGATTTTATCAGTCATTATGATGGTACCAGCGACTTCTCGATAGTGTTGAATTGTGTGGTTGTATCGGTTATTGGTCTTGATGGTATCAGGAAGTTACACGGGGTTCACATTACAGCAAATGGAAGTGTAACTTTCGGAATTGAGACGGCGAATATATGTAACGTGAGCGTTGATTGGTATGGTTGTGATATAAAAGAGCACTGTGAGAGGTAACAACGTGGATCGTTAAATGAAAGTTAGTGTGACGAAACCAGAACCATAGTTTGTTGATAAGTTTTCGACGATGTGGTTTGACGATAAAAAGAGGATCATCAGATATCGATTAATTTAACCAGGGGGATTTGTGTTCAAGAAAAATGTATCATCGTATCCAGTTAGACAGGAGATTCAAGGCGAGTTCAACACCGAGATCGAGAAATGGATTCAGGAGGGTTGGTTACAAGAGTGCAATGCTCATGAAGGAGGGATCATTGCGTTGATAGCCGTTCTTCAACAAAACAAAGGCAAGGTCAGGCCAGTGTTGGATTTCAGGGAACTGAAAGAATTCGTATCTAGTCATTCGGCGGAAAGTGATATTTGTGCCTAAAAGCTCAGAAGATGGCGCAGAATGGGCTCAAACCTCTGTATTACAGATCTGAAGACAGCATACATGCAATTGCATACATGGCAAGAGCTGTGGAAGTTACAGGTGGTCCGGTTTAGAGGAAAGTCGTATGTGCTGACCAGTCTCAGATTTGGAATGAACTCGGCGCGAAAAATAAATAATGTCGGTGATAATCAAGTTCGTTTTGTCGTGTAATCATGTTGTTAGAGATATCACAGATTCATATGTGGATGATATAATTGTGGACTTGAGTAAGGTTGGCAATCAGGAGGTGTTGCCGACACTCAACGATTTTGGACTTCAGGCTAAACCATCCGAAACCGTTGTCGGGGGACGAGTTTTAGGGTTGATGGTGATTTTTATTTAAGTAATTTTATTTCGATCTCTCTGGTATATTTATCTGTGAAGGGATCTGACGCCTCTCCCTCACCTGACATCTCACAAACAGTGCCAGGTTTGGAGGGCCATCGGGTTCAAATTTAAGTCAGGATGGGCTGTTGCCCCCAGACTAGCTCAGCGCCGCTCGGGGCTGATTCCATTATATGTTCCTTTATGTCTGTATTTGCTTAACGATTGCATTGTTTCATTATTTATTATTCCTTTATTACTGTGTGGCTTGTTTCCGGCTCCGTGCATGAGTCTCTCATGCTTTATTTGTCCGATCTATGTCTAACTTTATTATTTCTCACTGCGATTTATCCGCTACCGATGGGTCTAAATGATTATCATTAGTTATCATAAATTATCATTCGTTATGTATACATACAATTTAGAGATATATTAATTCATTGTTATTATCAACTAGCTATTATTCGATTTATCATTTTATCATTCCATTACTATCAGCAATTATTTATCAATTATTATTTAGAAGCGATTTCATCGTTATTTTATTAACTCAGCGATTTGTTAAATATATCGACAACAGGCTCAATTAAATAATCTAAGAATCACTGATATTGTTATTTACAAAGAATTTCAAAGAAACGAGCTCGTTGTAAGGCTTCGTTGCTACTCGGATATTTCTCGAGTTGTGATGTTAGTAAAAGTATTGGAAATCATATTAGAGTTCTTAATAGTACTAAAATGAAAAAAATAAATAACGGATAAAATGTAAAAGAAGTATTTACAGATATTATAATTGATTGATGGTGAGATAATGCAAATGTTCTTGAGATTGTATAAATGAGTTTAGAAATAGCGATCTTCTCGGGGATGTAATTTTACAAAGGAATGTTTGATTAATCGGAAAATTTAAAATTTTCCTGGTAATCGTTATTTTCCGTTGAATTCTCAACGCTGGATTCAACTACAGTCCTTCGTATTTCTAGTAATCCATATCATTAAATTCATTCAAAGTTAAAATTTAGTATATAAATCAAATTGATTACTAATATTATAGAGGTACCGATTTATTTACCGCATAGTTACACGAATTACGTCTTTAGTTAACAATAAAAATAGTTCACATTTATGTTAGGTCGTTTAATGGCCTTAATGAGTTGTAAAATATTCTTTTTATTAACATAAAAAGGATAAAAATAAATAAATGATGTTCGTACTTTGTAAAATTATATAATTTAAGTTTATTCTAAAATATGAATAATAAAAATTTAGAATCTAAAGAGGATGTTATAAACTGTTTCAGAGGTGTAACTAGACATGTTACAGGGGCGCTAAAATGACGCTATAAAATTTTCACAACATGCGTAAAAACCGGTTAGAAGTAAGATCGCAGCAGCGGCTGTGACAGAAGTTATTCGATATACCTGCCACACCCAGACTGATGCAGGTGCAAGCCAATAACTGCAGCTTGTTTCGTCAAGGCATGTTGAAAAAACGTAGGCATGAATTAGTACTCTGAAACTTGTTGTTATTGAGTTTGTTGTGACTATAAGGTACAGTAAGGTACAGTACTCTAATAAGGTACATTGCGCATCATGCTGTATTGTAAAGTGTTATTTTTCAGTTATCTAGTTGTACCAAAGACAGATTGTTCTTGTTCTAGTACAAACACGAAACATGAAACTCACATTGACACTCAGTGTAACGTATAGTTGCACTGCGGCGAGCGCCCCTCTATTAGCTCATTTTACACACCGCTAGCGATACCGAAAAGGTAGACCAACGGTGTCAGGCTAACAAGATTTATCTGTAATATTATTTTAATGTAAAAAACCTAGACAGGCTCCAAAATATTACAAATATCCTGGCACGTATCATTGCAAAGATGATGTTAATTTATCATTTATAGAGAAAAGCATTGGTTGTATCGAAAATTTAGATAATAATTATTTAATATTTATCGCAGTAGCATCAGTGCAACTAGAATAATTAATTAGACCTACAGTTATTTATTCACTTCAAAGTATTCAGGGATATAATAAAATTTTTTTGATTTGTGATTTTTTGTCTAACATATCCGGAGGAAAAAGAAATTGACTTTAAGGTCACAAAAAAAGGAAGCTAAAATAACCTCTAAAAATCAAAAATATTGCTTCTTGGTTTTTTAAAGAGACCCAAGAAAGAAGCTGAAGCGGCACTCTCAAGTTCTTCAGAATCAAAAGACGGCGTTTATCAACATACGCATTCAGAGTATATTGATGCAAATGAGGAAAAAATTGACGACTCGGAGAAAAACAGTATTCACCCAGATATTATTGTATATACTAAAAAAACTAAAAATACTGAAGACCAACCGGTTTAACATAGTAACGAGCTTGTTAATAGCAATGGAAAAAATAAAACAGAAAAAACTATTTGATAGAGAAGCGTCAAATGGGATTCATGCTGTACTTAAGTTTCACGATGTTGGTTAGTTAGAATTTGACGAAATGATAAAGCTACAGCGAGTATCACATTTTCTTTGCAATGAGATGATTACTCTAGAATCCCTTCCTTTTTAGCACACAGAAAATGATGACCAGGCATATATTTGGCTTTCAACAATATGTGACAGACATCACAGAACTCGGTTTGTCAACTATGAAAAGCACAGTATAAATTTAGTAGTACACTCAGCTACGCAAGATTAAGTTGTCACATTTTTTACGACACTTGAAAGTATATATTCATTTTTCTCTCATTCAACAATTCGTTGGGAAGAGTTAATAATAGCTCTTCTGATAACAGAAAAACGAGATTCTGAAATACGCTAGAGTGCTGTTAAAGCTATCCATGAAGTATTGATGAAGAATAATTCGAGAAACCATGAAAGTAATTGGAAACAGTGTGAGAAAAGGATATTGACTACATAGGTGATTAACAAAAGCAATTTGATTAAAAATATTTTTTATTGAATTTTATATCAAATCAGACATGAACTTTGTAATTATCTAATATATAATTTTTAATTATAGATTGCTTCTAATTTTCACATGTAAACCTTTCAAGCCTTCGGTGTTTAGGTTTGCCTCTTAAAAAATGGCCCACCGTGATCACTTGTACCGGGGTTTTTTAAAGCTTTGGATATATAAGTGTACTTAGTGCAATAAGGAACGGTGACAAAATGAGGACAAACTTGGTAATTTAGAAGCTATATGGGCTTCTGTATCTAAAAGACAATATGCAAAAATTTCGTTAATCCTAATCTTAATACTAGGCCAGCCTCAACTGCAAACAGCGAGCATTCTTTCAGTCAACTGAAGCTTCTCAAAACTCGCATGAGAAGCACCCTGCTCCAAGAGAGAACAATCACCTTCTCGTCCTTGCAACACATCCCGAGGAGGTGGACAACCTACAATTGAATTAGTTGATTAATGAATTTATTCAAAAAAATAATCTTCATCGCAAGACGTTGGCTATAATTACTTGAAAAATTTTTGGACGAAGAATAAATTG
>MQRK01130088.1:0-11741 GCA_001938485.1 Girardia tigrina
GTATAAATAAAAACACTTATAATATTAATATAAGATTTTATTTTAATTTCATAAATTTTGTCTTATAAATTCTTACAATTTTAAATTGCGATAACATTATCCGATACTTAATCATTTCCTAAAATTTTATTAATAAATAAATCTCTATTCTCTAATAATTACCTTTAATCAAATTTTAAACTTTTAAATTATAAAAGCATTTACAATTATTTAAAAGTTTCGTTCAATTTTATTATTTTTTAAAAATCTTTTATAATCATTTCATATTTTAAAAATTTCTACATTTTAATTTGTATATTTATTTTACATTATTTCAAAACTTTTAATAACATTTATTCATTCCTAACATTTTCGTACAATTTTATTAATTTTAAGAATTTGTTTTTACAAATTTTACATATTTAAAAAATACTACATTTTAATTTGTATATTTCATTTTACATTATAATTAAAATTTCATAACATCTCTTTATTCCTAACAAGAAATATGATGAAGAATAAATAAATGAACACTAGGTAGTCCCTTAATTTGGGATAAAAAATCAAAATTGTAAATTTTACGGCTCTCATCCATCATATCGTTGCACCTTTAAGTAAGAAAGATTTATATAAAATTTTATTTATTACTGAGTTAGTTTACCTTATGTACACACACATTTCACTTTTTTACATGTTTATTAGATTATTGCAAAAGCAATGCAGGCTTTTGAACCTAAACTTTAAACAAATGTAACTCAGCACAGAATAAACTTTATTAATAGAAATAAAAACCATCAGAATCAATACATTTTTGCCAACGAGAAACAAGTTTATTGATTTCCCTAGAGTAGAACTCCTGAGTTCTGCATGCGATGAAAGCGTTAAAGGCGTCTTTGGTGTCGTCCTGGTTTCTGAAGCATTTTTCCTGGAGGAAGTTGTCAAAATGCTTGAAAAAAGGGTAGTCAGTGGGCGAGAAGTTCGGTGAGTAGGGTGGATGAGGCAGAGTTTCGTAGTAGCCCAATTCCTTTAGCTTTTGTAGGGTCGGTTTTGCGATTAGTGGTCAGGCGTTATCGTGGAAGAGAATTGACTCCTTCATATTGACCAATCTCGGGCACACAAGTCGGAGCTGGTGACGCATTTTATCAATTTGTTGGCAGTATTTCTCTACGGTGATCGTTTCACTCGTATTCAGAAAGCTGTGATGGATGAGACCACTGCAGACTACCAAACAGCCACCATAACCTTCTTTTGGTGAAGTTTTAGTTTCGGGAAGTGATGAGGAGCCTCATCACGGTCCAACCATTGTCAATTGTCGTCGAAAATCCACTTCTCATCATACGTCACAATACGATCGAGAAACGGGTCATTCTTGTTGCGCAGAAGAAACGCGGAAGACACATCAAAACGAAGATTTTTTGACTTTCGTTCAAATCGCGTGGCACCCATTTATCGAGCTTTTTCGACTTTTCAATTTGCTTCAAGTGCCGAGCGACGGTTGAGGGATCAAAGTTAAGTTCTTCTGCCAGTGCTCGAACAGTTGTGTGTAGATCGCCTTCGACCAACTCCTTCAATTCGTCATTGTCAATAGTCGATGGGCGGCTGCCATGAGGCTCATCTTCCAGGCTGGTATTGCCAGAGCGAAATTTTTTATACTAGTGCTGTACGGTGCATTCGTTGACACTTCCCTTGCTTCGTTGATGTTTCGAGCGGTTTGAGCAGCATTACGCCCCAGCTTGAACTCGTAGAAGTAAATATTGCGAAAATCACGTTTTGACATCTGCAATTAAAATAGAAATTATTAACAAAAAAAGATTATAATAAGTTTTAGACAAATATATCTGAAAGAGTATAAATTAAGCTTTCGAATGGATCATAACATCACACATGCTTTAGTCGTATAGCATTGCAGTAAATACAAAAAAATCAAAAATCTCATTCCTTTTGCAACAACCTAATAAAGTGTTTAAAAAAGCATGAGCTATATGAAACTATTATTTATAATCAAAAATATATGAAATCATTCATAAATGAAATGTTCTTTTAGTTGTTGTACTCCATTGCGAATTTTTAAAGTTGATCTCGAAAAATTAGGTAAATGATAGTTTTATTTATTAATGTTATTGTTAATTTGTTTCGATAGGTTGTACGTACATGAAAAACTTTAACTATAATTCATTAAGCCTATAATAAATTTATATATGAAGGAATTTCTTAGAGGAGTGAAACCTCTATCAATTGGTGACACTATGAGGCTTAAAAGTTACAAGTTTAAGACGTGTGTTGGCACCAAACACGAGGTGGCAGTCAACATAGCAAGAGAAATCAAGCAGATCTGGCTGAGAGCTAGAATTCCAGTTTGACCTCACCAGCATGATGTGAAACAGTTGGAGAATTTGATACTCAAATGGGAAACCTTGAAGAAAAATATATATCGAAGACCGGAAATACGGGTATCTAATAAAAATGATTTGACAAGATCTTTTAATGACTTATTCAAAATTGCTCACCTAGATGCGCTACATTAATCAAACTTGCTGAGAAAAGAGAATTTTGAATTGCTCAGCGAGAAGTTTGGAGAAGAGGGGCCATAGGAGGTGTTTATTTATCACTAAAGGGAAAGGAGGAAAGGATGTTGCAAAGAAAACATAAAAGAGAGAAGTCGGAAAAACAAAGGTTTAAAACATCGACATCTAGTCATTAAAATGCTTAAGATTCCAGCGGAGAAAGCAGTGAACTAGTCGTTAATGAACCACAACCCACTGGAACTACAAAAATAGATAAAATGATTATCAAAATAAGAGGGAGAAAGAATGTGCTAATTCAGCTGTTATATCTGTCTTAGATAGAACCAACAAAAGTTGGACAAAACAGTCCACATTTTGTCCGTTCTTCTTCATGCGTCCGAGCAGGAGATATGTGACTTTAACATAAGCCGGTCTTCGTTCCACCGTGAGAGTCTGAAGTATCGTTTTCTAGCAGCAGCAAATATTACACAGCATTTTAATCTACAAATCCCTTTGACACTCCATTTCGACTTGAAAATGATGAAGGATTTGACCGGCGATGGTGTTGGACAGGATTGCTTTCTTGTTTCGGGAACTGGATTTAAACGCCTCATTGCCATTCCGAACTTGCCACCTTCTTCAGGATCAGATATAGTGAATGCACTGATGGACACTGTGGCTTCGTGAAATTTACAGAATTGCATCAAAGCCCTCAGTTTTGACTCAACAACTAGCAATACAGGACACAAAGGTGGTGTATGTGTATTCTTCAAAAAAAGATTCAATTTAATCTTCTACATCTGGCCTCTCATCATCACATCTATGAAATCATACTGCAGGAAGTATTCAATGAAGCATTGACTCCATCTACTGACCCCGATGTAGCGATATTCAAACGCTTTCAGTTATGTTGGCCCAAAATTCAGCAGAGTGAAAACCAGTCTGGTATTTAAGAGACTAAGGTATCAGTGGCATTACAAGCTGATGCTACAGATATGATTTCCTTTACTTCGAACAACTACTTCACTTTCGGATAGTTTTGAGGGAACTAATTTCGATAATGAACTGATTTTGCCAAGGAATTAATTTCGCCAATGAACAAATTTTGATTATGAACTAATTTCCATAAAAAGTATATTGTTACAAAAAGGTACATTTATTACATAGATTTACTAATATTTTTCTTCAAATGCATTGTTGATTACAAAAATGGATTGAATTACCGGTTCAATCTCAAAAATGTTAGAGTCTGCAAAGAAATAGAAATGGAGTGATTTCGTTATTTATCAGACTAGTTTTGAGCTCCGAAGAGAGGTTAGATAGAAACTTAAGATCACGCTCTCTGATAGTTACAAGATCATTTCATATACGTAAGCTCTCAAGTCTCATATAATCAATAATGCTCCTCAGAGTTTCAGTGAAAACCCATGGATTTCCATGGTGGACTGAAAATTTTATCTGTAGTAGCTTGTTGAAGGTCTCTGAGAAATTGTTTGTTATAATTTGGGAATTGAACTCATTGATTATCGCAAAATAAGTTAGTCATGTCCTTTCGAAGTACAGGTAAAAAGAAGTAATTTTTGTTAGTTGTGGCCGAGTACCGATCCTTGTCTGCTTTAATTAACTAAATAATGGGCGTATTTTATCAGAATGCAAGAAACCAAGCGCCATTTTAAATTCATCAGCGGTTGAATTCTTTTTTGCGAATGAAGAAATAGTTCAAGCCTAGTTCGCCAAGCTTCCTTGCAATAGCCTTCTTAAAATGAAAATAGCAGCCTTGGCAGGTAATCGGTGGAAATAAATGTTCTAATGGAACCTTTTCAAAGTCATCAATTGTTAATTAAGGCAAAAAATGAGGGGCCATAATTTTATTCTCTGAATAACCAATTTGTAATGTTCATATTGCCTAGATTTCATCAAGACAAAAAATACTGGCGACATTTTTTGTCCATTTTGAAGTGAAATTATGATTAACTTAAAACGTATTTTTGAGACAACAAAAGAAAATGTCCCAAAATAACAGATACCATCTAAATTTTAGAGACTATCAATGATCTCGGTTGAAAAGAAAAGGATTCCCATTACTTCATCGGCATTATATAAATATTAGTCCCTTGTAATGCTTGTTAAGTACTGAATTTTCTGTGATAGATTCAACATAACTAGATACATCTTCAGAATGTTAGGATAAGGAAAAGAAATTAGGATTAGAGAAAGAAATTCTCATTGCAACTTCTTTTGAATGCATCTGACAAACATTATCAAAAATATGTCTCGAACTTTCTGATGTTGTGTCAGATTTATCTTTTAGCTCTTTTTTTCTATACTTTTATTGATTCAACATGTAGTTCAGGTTATTGATTATGACAGTTTTCAATAATAATGTTATTAGTATCAATGATGCTTTACCATTGCATCCTGTAGTGGGATACATCTGACATCGTAATATGATTTCATTTTTGTATACTTAATTCCGATAATACAAAAAAGAATTTGTCCTATACAGTTGTGAAGTCTTTCTCAAACCCTCTACTATTTCATATCCTATCGAATTATCTTCTATATTTGAAGATATTGTTTGATTTAACAAGACGAATTCTTTTCAATATTAACCAAAAAATACCATAGATATTTGAAGAGGACGTTTGATCTACCATGATAGAAGTTCGTACAAATATAATTTTTTAAAAAGAATTAAATTTAAAAAATAATTTATTTGCTAAAATTTTTTTATATCTTATGGTCACAAGTATCCGACGATCCCAGAATTTCAAATTGTTTTATTCAATAAGTACCAAAATCTTTTTGACCGATAACAAGGACAAAGTGTTCGAATTTGGTGCTCAGTCACTTGATTTTAACCCAATAGAGTACTTGTGGGCAAAATTAGAAAAAAAGATTTAAATCCTCACCTTGTGATCATAGAAAAAGTCTCGACAATGATCAAGTTATTGTTACGTGTATTGTAATGAAGAAAGGAATTCAAACAGATAAAGGTAAAAAAGCAACTATCAGTAATTTAAAAATTCTCTTTTGTATGAAACATTTATCCATCTTTTAAGATGGATTTATTATTATTAGGACGTTTATTTATAGGATATACAATATATGCTACCATTTTTAAAAGCTTTTCAGGTAGAAGTAATACAAAATCAATTTTCAACACTGTCCGTATTTGAAAAGCATTTCTTTTAAAAACTGATCAAAAAGCTCTTAATTACATGATGTACACAAAAATCCATTTATGCCTTGGGTACATTGGCTTGGTGGATTAGGTATGAATAATAGTCATTGAATATATAATAAAGATAAGATATATTTCATAGTAATCTAGATGCACTACGTTAATAATTCATCGGAATTATGCAGTCAGTCTCATGAAGAAGCTAAGAAAGGAAAGATTTAAACTTAAATTCTTATCTTAAATGGATAATCATGAAGTTTTTGTAAATAGTAAGAAAATATAACAGAAATTCGGATGGTTAAGAAGGACATTACTACTACCCAGAGCACACGGTGAAAAATAATAAGGAGGCGAAATCAACCAAATTAAACAACGTTTGAATGCCAGAAGATCAAAGAATAAAATTTCTGGAAGAATTTAATCAATTGTTATTGACTGGAATTCTTCTCTTAACAAATGCCGTAACAATTGCTCGAAATAATAATGTTAGGGTTTCAAAAAAAACAAAGGAACATTTTTAATAAAATTTTTATGTGGAAAAAAATTAAAATAATTCTTTAAGTAAGATTATTAATTTCAAACAAAATAATATTTAGTTTAACAAAATTTGGAATTGGAAATTATAAATATTTTGGTGTTTGTTTTACTTGATCAATTTTCAAGGCTGATGAAAACTACTATATAAACAGCAGCAAATTTAGTTTAATTTGCCCAAAATTTTCTCTTAACGACATTAAAAAGAAAGAAATCACTAGTAAAATTACTATTAATTTATTCTTTATATATTTTTTAAATTGTATAAAGCCATAAGTATCCCGTATGAGAGAAAAAGGGTTTTAAGTAATTAATAAATCATCGTTCGTTTTGGAGATTCACAGTTTTTACTGAAATATGTTAACTTGCACGAAATATTGATTTGTGTTTGTGTTTTGTCATCAAAGAATTGAATTATTATTATTCTACGTGTTAATTTTTGTTATTTGAGAATAAAGTTTTATAAAAGAACTTATGTTCATTATTTATATATTTATGTTGGAAGTCCTTACTGATTAATTGGAGTCTGATTAACGATTAAAGATTTGTGTTTTAAAAAGTAAATATTTAAATTTAAAGATTTTAATACCCACCAATAACTATACAATAATAAAGCATTTCTTTAAAAAAATATAATTTAGTAAAAGAATCAAAAAAGTATATGATAATTGGAGTAACCTTTGTAAGTCAATCAAAAATAACTACCACACAGTACGTCTAAGAAACATAGATCTAAGGCTACATCGTAACGCTTCTAAATAGTCTTTCGAATACATAATGCTTCATATATGAAAAAGAATGTTCGATATAATAATCAGCTTTGAGTTGAATAAAGTGTTTATACAGAACTAATAGAATGAATAATTTTAATTGAGAATGTATAATAATATAATCTAGTGACTAGTATATATTGCATAAAAATACTTTGAACTATTGTCTTCCTCTTCAATTTTCTCTACTCGCAATTTAGATTCAATCGCTGCCTGTAATATTCCCAAAGCCGTGGCCTTTTCTCGATCCGTTGCTGCTGTCAGCCAAAATTTTATATCATTCACGTCTGTTGTTTGTAAGATTTGACCAAGCAATGCAAAAACCTAATAATTAATCATTCAAAATATCATAATAACATCTTCATATATATATTAGAGTAGTCCAAAAAAAGTGAAATCCATAAAATTATTCATCCATAAGTCTTATTTTGTTCTATTTGTGCCTAGTAACACTTCTTTTACATTTTGTAAAACGAGTTGATGGTTGTGAATTTTATCACAACAATAAACTTGTTTTCGTAAAAAAATTTCGTAATGACAAGTATATTAATCAATATAACTACGCAACCCGAAGGTAAAAACAAAGATCATACAAAATCAGAAAACAGGAAGAATAAGTCTGTAGAATAAACTAAATAAAATATTGTTACTTTAATCAACCGGTATAAGCAGTTTCTTGATTATAATACGGAGACAATGGCAGTAGGAACGAAAATTGGCAGGATCGAAATATCGACAATGGCAAAAAAATAATTAAATAAATAGTCCGGATGAGGAGGCTGTTGAAAATCAATCATAAAATTAAATAAATCGGTTCTAGAAATACTATTTCCGCGACAAACAGCAATTGAGCAGTACAAAAAAGGAAACAAATAATAAAACCAAATCAACCCGTCGATTTCATTATCAATAAAATTAATCAATATATTTCTTTATTTATTTATTAAAAATAACTATATAGCTATATATAAATGTATAAATGACTAGGTATATCACTACACATTTCAACAAGATGGTGAATTTTTAGAAATCGTTCAAATACGAATTTTTTTCTATATATTATATGGGTAATTCTGGAAAAAATCAGGTTTTTGAGAAGATTTTTTAATTTATCATAAACATGGTGAATTATGTTAAATATTAAATAATAAAACAGATAAAACGTTTTTGATTAATAATGTTTTTAAACAGATTAAACTTCTTGTGAGAAGTGGTTGCAGCATCAATATCAGAATTCATTTTTAACTCCTAAATTTATTTATTATAAAACAATTTTCAAACAAATTTTTCAACTATTTCTTTAATTCATAATTAATCCGCCGATCTCTATTTTAAAATAATTTCTAAATTATCTCAAATTGCAATCAAAATAATATTTAATTTTTAAAACATATTTATGAAAATTAATAATTTACGTATCTTTAGTTTTTAATGGAAATATTTTTTTTAATTTATTGTTTATTTGAGCCTTTTATATTGTTTTTAAAACTTTGTTTTTTCAAATGAAATATTATATTCTGTTTTTTTAAATTTTGCATTTTTTTATAAAAAACATGTAATTTTATTTTTAGTATTTTAAATTTTTTTGCAAATACTTTATATTTAATATTCAATTGTTTTATGTTTTAAAATATTTATTTTTTTTCCTTAATTGATTTTAAAATTTTTAATAAAATTCAAATAAAATAATTATTTTTTAAAAAATACTATTCTATCTGTTTTCTGTTTTAATCCATTCATTTTTTTTGCTAAAATAATATTTTAACACTATATATATTTTGATCAGCGAACTAAATTAATTACCGCCTCATGCTTCTTATTGTCAGTCTTTTGTTTTTGTCTTTGTCTTCACTTTTGTTTCTTCATGATCATCGTCTTAACTCAAGATGGAAAGTTCTTTTGTATTGTACAACTAGGTGCAATAGAAACTGTTTCTGCTCTTCATTCTTTGCCAGTGACAAATTGAACTTATGCATGAATGCAATGGCTCTATCTACACTGTCCCTCACAACCTTCCTCATCTACACAGCACTGTGTAGCTCCTAGTACGAAAGATCTTCCTTCTATTGACAAGGATCCTTATTCAAGAAGTTTTATGTTAACATCTTGCCATTTTCAATGAGGAAGTCAAAGATTGTAACAGTTTTGATTGAAACACAGTTAGTTGACCTAATGAAGACAGTGGTGTTTTAAACAGAAGATGTCCTCAATCTACATAAATAATAATTCCAAGAAGAAATAAAAATCCAAAGAAGAATTGTCAAACTTTATTATGTATTAAAACCTTAATTTAACAATTAATTTTCATCAAATAATAATCAATTTCATATATCATTATTATATTAATAAAAACAAGCAGTAGGGCACTACAAGTGGTTTACGTAGAATCTTGAGAAGTTTTATCGACTCGCCAGGTGCTAGAATTTTAAGGTTTGCAGCCATCTGTTTTCTAACATCACTCTCAATTCGAGAGTCAATGTAGCAAAGACGACGGAGATATCTGTGAATGTACCTGTTGGGTTCGAGATGATTTTTCGAAACTTAGTTTAAAGAAGAATCGAAACTTGATATTATTAAACACAAAAACATATTTTTTGAAAAAAATTTCTGGGATCAATTTTTTGCACAAATCATTTATACATCGGATAATGAAATATAAACACAATTATTTCTTTATTTCTAATTTATTATTTCTTTATTTTGGAATTTCAAAAATTATTTTTTTGCAACATTTCTTTTATTAAAATTTTATCTTTAAAAATTTTGTTTAAATTCTTTCCTTTTAATTCATTTTAAAAATCTTCATATTCGAAATCGGCAATTTATAAAGTTTCCATTTTAATCGTTAAACATATTTTTTTAAAAATCTTAATGTAAATTCTTCCATTTTTATTATTTTAAAATATGCTTATAAAAAGTATTTTACCAAAGTTTTTATTTTGATTTTATGTTATTATAAAATTTCATTTTAATAAATTTTCCCTCTTATACAGATGCTTTAATAATAAAATTCTCATTTTAGACTTTAATTTAAAATATTATCAACCCTCAAATGTTCATGTGTTTTAATTTATAAAAAAAACATTTTTACTCTAAAATTTCTTCCGTTATAACTTCAATGTATTAAATTTTTTAAATATTTTGAAAATTCCGTTGAAAGATTTTAAATATTAAAATTCAAAAATTTATGTGAACTCTAAAGATCTTAACAGTAGCTGTGGCGTCTATATCAATAGATCTTTTTTAAATAACTGCCAAGAACCTTCAGAAACTGCACATCTTTCTGTGATGTATTTATATCTAGAGTTTATATCTGCTGAAGTTTAGGATGAAGTTTGAATTCTTTGAACTCTTTGTAATCTGAGGAAGCAAATTACGATGAATCTTATGAACTATGGAGGAGATTGTGGAGATCAGATTATTGCTCTATGGTTGATGTTTTTGTCATTTTCTTTGCATAAATCTATTTGTGAGGAATATTTTAAATTGTTTGAATGTGTAAATGTAGTGATGCAGTATGTTGATTTAAGTATGTTGAATTGAGAATGGTGATTCTCCCACCCAGATAGAAATTGGTACTTTTATTTAAATTTAAAGTGATTGACTATTCGAACACAATTAAAATTAAGTTTAATATTTTTTAGTAAAATTTAAATTAAATGCACTTTTAATAATTTGATGTCATTTTTATTATTTTAGGATTTATTGAAAAATGGTAAAAATTATTATTTTTTTAATTAATATCTTTAGAGGCTAAATATTTTAAAAAATAATTTAGAAAAATTGTTCGAATAATCATGATTAAAAATAGAAATAAGAAAACCAATTAGAATGATGACAAACGATGAAAGACCTTCTGAGAGTCATAATGACTCTAAATGTGATTGTAATAAACATTCAAACGAGACTTATTTAAATGTTCTTAATACTATTGTCGTCGTTTTTTTGGCTGACTGCAAGACATCAACTCCAGCAATACTGAATGACAATATATCATTGCGCTGCTAAATAATAAATTCTTTGTGTTCTTCATTTCTCATTGTTGTTACTGCATTGGACAAAACTCTGGACAACTTTCTGACTCGCTGTTGCGCCGTTACGTTTTCTTTGCGTTCCGGTCTGGTACTGTTTGAACTTTATACGTTTTTAAACCAACAAACTGTTTAATTTTCCAAACTGTTTTCTCGCTACAATTTGCTTTTACCGCCAGTTTTCGATTTAGTAGACGAGGATTTTTCTCTAACAGAGCATTTACTTTCTTCACATTCTGTTTACACGAAAAACCTTTTCTTCTTCCCGAACCAATTTTTCTAAAAACGTTCCAGTTCTCATTGAAGTTTTTAATGAGGTTAGAAACTGTTGTCTGACAAACCTTTGCATTTCTGGCAATTGTTTTCTGACTTGACTATGGATTTTCTTGAAATAAAAGAATAATTAATTCGCGACTTCCTATTTCTGACGACATCTTCATGAAAACGGAAATTTAAAAATGAATACTAAAATAAATTTTATTTTGATTTATTCAAACAACAGCCTACTTGATTAGTTTTTTGTAATTTGTGAATTTATGTTGGAGTAATAGAGACTTAAAGTTAGTAATATTTTTCGAACTAAGTCCTTAATTACTTGTACCTGGCTGTGGACATTTTTGACTGGAAAATAGTCTATACACATTTTTGAGAATCTTCCACAATCTCTAGACATTTTTCAGTGAGTTTAATTTTCGCAATATATGTTACGTGCATGACTTGTGGAGAAAGGTTTGAAAGA
>MQRK01130134.1:0-10201 GCA_001938485.1 Girardia tigrina
CGATTTAATTTAGTTTTGTAAAATCTTAAGTGTAGTATGTGGTTTTGAATTTTTGTGAAGTAGGATGGGAGTCGATATGTCTACCAAAGCGGTTGTTTTTGTTTGAGTTTCCACATCATATTTTCCAATTGATTGCAGTAGACATCTATTGTAATTAATGAACGAGTTTTCATGAAGTTATAATGACTTACACTTGCAACAGACGGTGAAACCTTCACCATCAACTTCTTTTGATGAATTTTGTGCTTTTGACAGTGTTTTGTTGCTTAATTCGTATTCACACAGTTTGCCAATCATTTGCAATTATTATATTGGATCTACCTTCCGTCACAAGTGATGAATTAATTCAAAAATGATGACGTTTATTAGGAATCACATTTATTGAGCAGAAACATATTGAAGTCATTTGAAAAATAATTTAGATAAGCGAGGAACTATAAATTCCTGAAAGGCCATTTATACGGCATCTTTGGAATTGATTTTCTTCCTATCGAATCCTGGTTCAAACTGATTATAAAATTGTAGTTAGTTGGGGTTAGGTTTGGTGAGTATGGAGGACGATGCAGAAGTTCCAACTCAAGTTACTGCAGTTTTATCACGGTCTTAAATGTAGTATGTAACTTTGCATTGCCGTAAGGTAAAATGGAAGTTGATCTGTTTACTAAGCTATGCTGCTTTTTTAGTTTCCGTATCACATCTTTCAATCGGTTGAAGTAGACATCTTCTATGATCGACAAACCAGGTTTCAGGAAGTCATAATGGATTACACCTGCTGCAGGCCACCTAACACTCACCATCAGCTTTTTTGTGAATTTTGTGCTTTGAAATGTGTTTGCCCTTTTCATTCTTGTCCATATAGCTTGTTGAACGTTTGCAATTATCATATTAGATTCATTCTTTATCACAAGTGACTACTCTATTCAAAACTTGATTAAATTTATAAAGAGAAAGCATCATTAAGCAAAAATCCAAAAAAATTCTTTCTACTTTTCAGTTACCTTATGTGGAATCCACTTATCCAACTTTTTCACTTTTCTAATTTGAGCCAAATGATCCAATATTGTTTATTTCGTAATAACAAATTTTTGTGATAAATAATAATCGTTTTGTGGTGGAACCAACTCTTCGGTTACCTTCAGTATGTCATTGTCTACCTGATTTCAATGGCGACGCCGAAACCAATTATTGAGCTTAAAATTACCTTTCACGAATTTCCTGTCGATATTTGAGTCAGTCTGACGCGTAATAGATTTTAAATTGTTCTTGAGAACAATATTAGAATATTTACTTTTCAATCATACTTGTAAAGAGAATGTATAGTCACAGTGGTTTTGTACTTTAAGATGGAAAACAAATAAGGATAAAATCACAAACATCAAAACAGATGATGAGTATAAAATATGTTCAAAGTCAAATAACTCTCATCTTCTAGGATCTTGTTTAATCGGAAACTTTCATTAGATATATTCATTAATATGTAAACTGAGAGCTGTTTCATCCTGCTTATCTGACACATACTGTTTGAAAAGGAGATTCTCTAAAAGGGGAGAAACACAATCAAGAGAATCTCCTTTTTAAACAGTATGTGTCAGATAAGCAGGATGAAAGACCTCTCAGTTTACATATTAATGAATATATCTAATGAAAGTTTCCGATTAAACAAGATCCACGAAGATGAAAGTTATTTGACATTGAACATATTGCATACTCATCATCTGTTTTGATGTTTGTGATTTTATCTTTATTTGTTTTGTATCTTAAAGTGAAAAACCACTGTAACCATACATTCTTTTTACTAGTATGATTGAAAAATAAATATTCTAATATTGTTCTCAAGAACAATTTGAAATCTAAAAATGCGTTAAATCCAAAAAAAACTGCTTCAAAATATAGATTGAAGCTTTAGATAACTCTTCCTCAAATCCAGACTTGCTTTCCAGTGATATACCGCTCTTTCGATTTATTTAGAGACACTTTACCTGTGTCGATGACATGGAATGGGGAAAGTTTCATAAATCATCGAACAACGGATTCTTATGAAAACCTTTAGTCCAGGAATCATTTAGTTCCTTGGAACCTGGTGTGTAAATATGAAACTAAATCATAGAAAAATGAAGTGTTTTTCGTGGAAAACTTTGAAGCTTCTATTTTTACTTTGTCCATTGTCTTTCTGAGACCAAAACATGTATAGTTTTAATCCAGACAATAATAATAATAATATTAAAGGTTAAAAGACATATTACGTTTTCTGATATTTTTCGTTCAATCATGATTCTTGTTTTATGTTATTCTTATGAATTCTAGATGTACCAAGAGTTATCAAATGTGCGATTCTATGTTTTATTGTTCATCAAAATTGCAAATCAAATTATAAATAAAGGTTTTGTTTCTGGATTCTACCCAAATTAGCCAATTTTGATGCTTTCAGGGGAAACAATAATTTTCTATAATGTCTTAAACGATTAAAGATGTAATTTAGTAGACAAATTTTATATATTTATGCTAAAGGAATTCTTCGCATCTAAAGGAAATGCACTTTAAAAGTATAAAAATCAAAATATAACGATCAGCTGAACAAATTTGCTAGTAAAAAGTGCCTTTAAATTTAGTAAAATCATATTAATTAACAAAAAGTTAATTATGAAAAGATTTATTTCATTTATTCAAAGGTTTTATAGTTAAATGAAAAGAATATATACACATTTATAATCAAATTACAAAATCTTATACAAATAATATAAAGAAATTTAGTCTTAAATCGTGTAAATGCCAGGAATTATTAATTTCTTGTTGAATATGTCACAATTATAATGTTGAATGATAAATACTAATAAAATATAATTATTATAGTTGATAATATATTTATTGATTTTAGCAAATTTATAATTCATTTAACAAAATCAGATTCTGTTTTCATAATGTAAGGATGTGTGAATTATTATTATTATGGTTACTAATTATTATTGAGATTATTATTATAAACATATTTTGATCATTATTAGATGTATGTGGAAAGTATACATCATTATGAAGTATGAGATGGAGTAAGAGTTGATTGAGAGTTTGATGATATAATGTATGCATGTAATAATGTGCGGTGTCAATGATGTAGTGCTAACCCAGCAGATCTCCCTATTCCAGTTATGCAACCGGATCGAGGTGTGCCTGTATATAAGATATGTCAATTGAATGATTAGTTTAGTCTTGTGTTATTAATATATTTTAGAAAATCATCTTGTCTCTTAACACATACAATTTAGAAACAAATGGTTTTGACTAAATTTATCGTAAAAAATATGTTAAGAGAAAATAAATGAATGTGAAAAAATGATCCCGTCGACTCAACAACTTTAAAATAAAGAAATGGAGAGAGAACTCAAACAGTTACTACTAGCTGATAGGGAGGTTGAAATCGGAATGAAAAATACAAAGGTAAAATAAAATGGTAAAACGTTGATAAGAGAGAAAAGAAAGAACTGAGGACATAGAATCACTACTTCAAGAAAATATCCCGAGCTTGAGCAAATGATGTCTTAACAAAATGAAATATCAGGAACGTATCATTGAAGAATACTTATATAATAAAACTAATACCCAATGACAAAATCTTTACATAAAATAAAAAAATATTAATTGAAAGTTACAATTTTTTTTACAAAATTACAAAAAAATTAATTCAATTAAATTTTTATTTGATAAAATAATATAATTTAAGTATTTTCTTTATTTAATTATGATGTATAAAATTAAATTCTACACATATATATATATATATATATACATATATTGTAGTGACCGGTAACTATTATTAATCAATTTTATTTGTTCTTTCACTTTTAAAATAAAAAAACCTTTTCATCAATAAATAATTTTTTTATGTTAAATATAAAACATTATAATTAATTAAAAAGAGGATGAACTGACAACATTAGAGCATTAAAAACTTTATAAATGTAAATTATTTTTGTTAATTAAGAAAGGTCGAATTAAAAATTGTTTGAATAACACAAAAAAAGATTGGCGAGTTTTAAAATCAATAAATAATTTTCTAATACATTCGATATATTCACGTTAAACATCATAATTTCGACAAATTAGACGTAGTAAGATGCAGTCGACATCAGCGCGGACATCGAAGATAATTACAGTTCAATATCCAGTAGATACAGAAGAGACAATCAAGCCTCACAATGAGTTCTTTCTGTGTATTTCATCGCCGTCCAGTTTCACTCAATCCGTACCTCAAACATTAAACCATTCCGATGTTGCACAACAAACGCTTTCGAATTCCGATAAAACGACGACTTTAAACTGCATTTTACGGGCGATAGTAATGTCCTGAAATCAAGTCTTGCGATCAATTCGAACGTCGGTGCCAAAATTACTTGCGGATGTGATGGCCACCCCTCAGCGTTTTTTAAGTTGTGAAAGCAATAAATTTTCCTTTGAATTGGAAATATAAAAAAAATCTATGAACTCCTCGATAACATCTAAATGGGCCCAGCACATAGAAACCAAGATTGAGCCTATATTCAAAAACCCATGGCACGAGCCTGCTACCTCCGTCCAGTTCTCGGGGCAACCTGATATCGATATTTGACTCCATATATTCCAGTTAGATAAAATTCCTTCATTTTTTTTCATTTTCGTTGCGCTATTATGGAATAAGTTTGTGTAAAATTCAAACAATTTTGCTATTATTAAGGTTGCTACAAAAGAAATGAAGATTTTGATTTTTTTAATGTCAATAATTTTGCTTTTAATTGCAGATGTCAAAAGTTGATTCTCGCAATATTCCCTTCTCTTTGTTCAATCTCAACCAACCACAATATTAGTGAAATAGAAGATAAAGGACACATCAGTAAATGCACATTTCGTTGCCACTTTCGAAAGTTTCGCTCCATCAACTCCTGCG
Organism: Girardia tigrina; assembly: GCA_001938485.1. NCBI lineage: Eukaryota > Metazoa > Platyhelminthes > Tricladida > Dugesiidae > Girardia > Girardia tigrina. Next base: position 4,916 of record MQRK01130134.1, read on the forward strand.
TCAAAGATGAGCTTCCTGCTAGTGTTTGATATGTGATTTCAAATTCGAAATTGAAGTTACTAATGAAAACTGCTTTTTAAGTTTTCTCTGAAAACCTTTCTACGCAATCAGCCTATATAAACTAATTGCTCTTTCGCTAAAATGTGTTTTAAAGTAATGGTTTTATTTCATTTTATTGTAAAGTTGTTTCTTTAGCTATAAGTTGCTCAAATTTAAAACTAAGGTTCAAAATCCTGCATCTTTTGCATCAACCTAATTGTATTTTATTTACTAGACATATACTGAAGGTGATCCTCTCATTTATATTGAAGATTATACATCAATTGGCTTCCTTTATTATCATCAAAACTGATGGATATTCTTGTATGTCGGGACACCGAATGGATCATAAAAAATAAATATAGCACTAAATTAACTTTGTTTCTGTAAAATGAAAATTTCCCATTTATTTACTCATACAATTTCGTTTTAAAAGATTTTTTGTCAACAAAATACAATCTAATGGAATATTTAAACTGATTTCAACGCACTGGTTTTTAAATAGGAACGATAAATTGAAAATTCCATTAGCTTTTAATTAATAAAATATTTAATTAATTTACATACCGGTGTCAATAACAATTTTCGAAAATTAAAAATTTGATTTCCAGACTGTTTGTTCCTTTTTCTAAAAACTATTTTTTCTAAATTATACAATTTTCTAAAATTAATCTGAAACTTTTATCAAATGTTTGAATGATCAAAAAACATAAATTTTAATTATATTATTTATTTTAGATTTTAGTATAATAATATATTTGTATTATCTTCCGTTAATTGTTTAGGCATATTTAGGGTTTGGATGACTTGATGTTTGAATAGGATAGGTCTGTAGATGCTTTTAGGAATGGACATTATATCAATGTTGAGCGGTATTACCATCGGTCTCAATGGAGTAAAACCAATTTCTGGTACAGCTGGATTCAATAGAAATAACCAGACCAAATAGACAGTAGCAGCAATAAATCAGTCAGAACAAAGGTGAAATGAAGTAATGGGTAGAGCAAAGTCAGCGTCGACACGCAGTTGCGTGGCTCTGAAAAGAAAGTCAGGCGCCACTGATACATAACAGCTTAGCAGAATACTGGTTTTCCAGATAGCACAAAGTCAAAGTAAATGCGGAGTACAGGAGTGCTATAATAGGGAGTAGAATGGGGAGTTCAAAGGTTTGAGGCCGTCAACACTGTATGTCAAAGCAGTAATACAATAAGCCAAAGAAAAGGACCGAACCTGTTGATGACTACCATGAGCTCAATTAATCAATTTCTCAGCAACACCACGGTAAGTTTGATGTTCGCCGAGAAACATAGTAATTTGTGCCATATGGCGCGCAAGTTGTCAATTGTAGATTTTCGACACTCATATCTACAAATCAGAATGAATCGGTTCTTGTGGCTCTACCAACATCAGAACTGGTTATGATATTTAACCTGGCATTAATTCGGGAATAGAAGGTGAACACATTTTGGAATCGGATCCGGTAGATCAAGCCAATAGCAACTCGTATTACATACAGACAATTTGTAAGTGGAGCGCTTGATAGGGCGTGGAGGTCTTGAAAATAATGCACGAGTGGTGATAAACATGAGCCGAGTCTTTGGGCTAACGGTAAAAGCTCTAGCAGACAGTTGTCTCCAAAGATGTCTGGACGGAAGCGTTCCGGAGCAGCGAGAACACCGTACCAAGTATAGTTTCTATGCGTGGACTAGCCTATTAGTGAAGCATTACCCTATGTAAAGACGTTAGTAGCCAGCGTGTAGTGTTGTCGAGTGGTTTGCTAACGGTGGCTGCTGGGAAACTGCGGTAAAACGGCAAATAGCCAAAATTGTACAGCAGTTATCTATGCAGGTTAAAAACGAAGATTCTACTCAGAGCATCTTTAAAATGCTGCAAATCAAGAGAAGGTGAACCTGGTGCAACGCCAGCTAGATTTTAATTGGTGTGATTGTCAAGATTGATGCTTGCTTACCTAATCTAAAAGACGAAAGTGGCTTTATAAACTTGACAGAACTTGAGATAGTGAATCGACGATCAAAGAGGCAATGAAGTCAGGAATCCTTGAGATCGAGCTGCTACAAGATTCCAAAGCAGTGCAATAATGGCTCACATCAACATTGACTGGATCAGATCCAAGTAAATCTCAGTCCGTTCAATGAGAAAGCGCAGCGTCAGTCTTCAAACGGGTTTTCGAGAAACAACAGATAAAGGTCAGGTTAATGTTCATGTACTAGGAAGAAATTAAAACAGATACGTAGGCTCGAATACCAGTATATTAATGAGCGGTGGTTAAAAACTTGTCAGTTGCAGTGACAGTCTCCTCTTGAGAGCAACGAGAATCTATCAACAGTTTGATGTAACGAAATAATAGCCATCATTTCGAAGTCAGGTTAACAATGTTTTTGGATAGGAAAATATGGCGCCGTAGTAGGATTTTGAAAAAGTTGACTACGTAGGAGATAAAGGGTTGTGAGAAGTGTGTATCAGTCAATCCTTCAGCAGTGCAATAGGTAAAGAAAGATCTCAAAGTTAAAAGACCATACAATTGCGGACAATAAATATTATGTATTTTTGGTCATAAAAGTTTCTCACAATGCTAGATTGTATTCCGGGGCGTTTCATGGTGTTTTACCAGATTGCGTCAAAGAGCAAACCAAACGTTTACACAAAAACTAGTGGTGTCTAAAATGAGTTTGGACAGCTGCAGTAATTGATTGTAGACAAATATAGCTCTTTCATGAGCTCTGGGGACATGAATCTCCTCGAACAAGCATGGATCGAGTTGCACTTCCAATACAGATATCCCCCAAGTGTTAATCGTATAGTAGAACGCAGCCACATGGCAATCAAATGAATGGTAGTTTGAAGCAGCACGCAGGTATAAAAAATGTGGCATAGTAAAATGGGACTAAAAATGGAAAGAAGGTAATTCGAGGCTCAACTGTGTTCTACAAACGGCACAGACTACAGTGGAGAGAGCTGTTTATCAGATACCACGAGGGTCACATCAAACTCTGTATACACAAGACCTTGTGATCGGGTGGGACGTTTTTGTGAAGCAAGCGTTATCGTACACTAGGATGACATTGTGGAAACTCGTGATTGTCACAGATGTGCAATCACCACATCATGAAGAGGTTGATGGTATAACGTATTATATCAGCCATGTGCGGCCGGCAACATCAGAAACCAGCAAGACTTGGAAAAAGACGAGCAAATTAATCAAAATGGAACAATCAGTGGGCATGTATAATGTTCAAGTTGAAAGATCAGAGTCAAGTGATTCAGATGAGCTACTCGAGAATGCAATTCGTTGATCAGTGTTTTCAGAAATCTCGATGAAAGTTTTAATGGAAATTGTTTAAGTGAAATAAATATTTTTTTCCAATTTCATTTATTTTGCACTCTATTATTTAAATATCATTTTATTTTATTATTGTAAGGAATAGTAGCTATATTTTAAGATAGATATTTTAATTTCAATATATTTTAAGTCGTAGTTACAAAAAAAAACAATAAATACACATTAAAAACACGCTTATTAAAATTCTATATATATTTATTGTATACATATTTATAATACGATTAAATTTAAAAAAATTGTAAAATTAAAACTCCTAAAAAAGAACTTTGTTTAAATATTCAAAAATTTAAAAAAGCACATTTTTTAATAGAATAAATTTTATTTATGGACTCCAATTTTGATAAGGTTTGCGCTGCAAACAGCTTTTCTAACAATTATCAAATTTTAAAATAAAAATATTATTTTTTATTACTGATCTTTATTTTAAATTCTATTTTAATTTCGAATTTTCTAAAAAATGAAAATTTAATCATTTTCTGATTTAAAATATTTTAAATCTTTTAATTTTAATTCTACTTTTATTTTATTATTTAATTTTTTAACTGGATTTAATTGTAAATTGTATGGTAAAATGTGTTCGTTAATCTTTTTTAAGTTTTCAATTATTTAAATCTCATTCAAGAAAATGAAAATTTACTATTCCCGAGTAATAATGAATAAGTAAGGGTGAATTCCACTTTTCCCGGAGACCCTTCCCTAATTCTTGACATTTGATCTAGGAACAAATCTTATTGAACATTATTTAAGTTTAATTTAACAAAATTTATTAATTTAAATTTATTATGAAAGTTAAAAACTTTATAAAAAAGTTACATCGATTTAAAAATTTTAATACACTGTGTTATCTGCTTTCAATATTATTTAATTAATTTCTTTTTTTAATGTTATTACAGAAATTAATGATAAAATATTACAAAAAATTTATTTTAATTAATTAAAAAATTAATTATAAGTTATGTTTGACTAATAAAATTACATTTTGATTTAATTAATTAACTCTAGTTCTAAAATCGATAGTAAAAGTTACAAAAGCAAAAGAAATTTAAAAACTTCCTGTAATAAAATCTTGTAAAGTACAAATAAATAATTGAATAAAGAGAAATTTTATTTAAAATCTTTAGTAAAAAAATGAACGGAAATAATAAAGAAGGTAGATGAAATAAATGTTTTGTGAATGAATACACAAATGGGATTCCCTATTCAATTTTGATTATACAAAGAACTAGTTTGTTCTAACATTTTGCTTATTGTTTTAAAATACGGGTTGCAGAGACCATATAAATCATTTATGCAGATATTATCATTTCAAATGCATTAAAAAATATTGTTATTATTAAAGATTATTTGTACATGTCGTCCCACAATTATATCCCATATAATATTTCATTATATGAGAAGTAAAATAAGAAAAACAACATCACATTTAAAAAACAAAGTTTATTAGTGCAACTTAATACGTCCCCTCTCAGCTATAATTATACAATTACATAGTTTGATGAAGGATTGTCAGGCTTTTTGAATATGTTCTTCAGGAATTTAATTCCATGTTTTTGTCTATTTTTTTTTAATTCATCGATGCTTATTTTGGTGTCAATGTTCGTTAAGTGACTGTCCACAATAACCAAGATTGAGTAATCTAAAGGATTGCAACAATATACTTTTTTCTTCTCAAAGTTTCCTTTAGTGGTCCGCATATGTCTATGTACACTTTCTCAAATGGTTCATTTGCGACCAATGTCACACGTTTAACCTTCATAGCAGTCGTTAATGTTTTACTTTTTTGGCATGCTTCACATTGTCCAATTACTTCTTTTATTATTTCATTCCGATTGATCATGTCATAATTTTCAGAGGTGTATTTCGTTACTTTCTCTGCACCCGCGTGC
>MQRK01130174.1:0-14025 GCA_001938485.1 Girardia tigrina
TTGCCATTACGATCAGTATGACAATGACTGGAGGAGCACAACTACCCATTGCTAGCACCATAGTCTGGCTTATTACCTGATTTGTTGAAATCCGATCGAAAATCAACTTCACCTACTTATTAGGTAGAAAAAATAAGTTCTGTCTGGCTGCAACATATTAAACCCGAATATTGTGAATCCCTCATTGACTCAATGTCCCCCCGCATTCATGTAGTTTTACAAGTTAGACGTGACAACACAAAATATTAGCAGTTCACACATAATTTGACATGTGTTGCTTTGTTTTAATGGTTTGTCTTTGCTTTTTATCATGCTCAACATTCTTGTTAATCAAAATAATCTGAAATTTTTCGTTTGGTCTTAAATTTTTAAAGGGCGCTGTAACTAAGAGAACAATTTTTCGAGAATGCATTTTCATCCTTTGATCATTCTTCCAATAGCATTTTGGAGATCCAGATAGACAGTAAATACTGAAATAAATACATACTTCAATCAATTCCGCATTTAATATTCTTCCATTTTATTTAAATATGCCACACTTTATTAAGTTGGTAAACTTTTTTTCTCATACTTTTGCAAGAACACGTTAATATCCTGCCGATTGCAAACTTTACATTCTCTAAAAAGTCAACATTGTCTTCCAATTTTGAGTTCCTTTTTTGGTTTGCAAGATATTAACCCAGAATCGGACCAAAGATATTATTTTGACCCGTTTCATATCGAACAACCTAATAAGTCATTTATGAAAATTATAAAATCAAAGATTTAAACAAAAATTAAAGTTCAAAAGTAAAAGATAAAATTACAGTCGGCAATTTTTAAGAGTAAAAAAGGTTAAAGTACACTCTTTTTTATATTATATGTCATGGATAATAATTTTTGTTTTATGGTTGTTTGAATTAAATGTTGGAACGTGATATCGTGGACTTTTTATTGAAGTTGAAAATTTGAAAAATAAAGTTCAAGAAAACATTTTTTTCAGTTGTTTTGAATTTTTACTGTCCGTACTTCAATACTTCTAGAGATTGTTGGTCTGGTAAAAGCTAGCACAGATTTATGAAAATAATATAGCATGTGGTATTATAAAAAGTGCAATATTATAAAGAAAATGCGAATTCTTTTGTGCGTAACGGTAACGCCGCTGTTCCAGTCGGTTTCATTTCCAAAGAAAGATAAAAGGTTCTTGCTAGTCTAAAAGCTTGATTAGACTCATAAACCCTGAAACTGCATTCAAAGGGTTATTTGACTTATCGTTACCTATTCAGATATTTCATTGCGAAATTTACTCCAGTCGAGATTAAATAGTTTTCATTATTCAACAATATAATAAAAATTTTGGAACGACATGAATATTTAATTTATAACCTACAAAATTATATAAAAATCATAAAATGTGCATTAATCATTACAAAGATCATACAAATATGCATTTGCAAATAAAATACTAGTCATTAGGTATTACTAATTCAAATTCTATTGATGTTATCAGAAAATTTTGTAAAAATCTTAATTTGGGGGAAGAAGACAAACTTTGGTTTGTTATTGCGATGATCGACCGCTGAATAACTTTACATTTAAAATTAATTAAAACATATTTAGTCTGGAATCTGGACAAAATCGTTTTTTCCTTTAAAAATAATGTCTTATGAACTTGTGTCGCTCCTTTTACATAATCAGCAATGATTCTAAATCTCCATCCTGTTTAACTATTTCACCAAATCAATAATCCCAAAATAAATAATAAAAAAGTAATAAATTAATTTTTCTATCAATAATTTTTTTTCCTTAATTAAGATTAGTTTAAACAGACATATTTTAGCAAAATAAATCAATAAGAAATTCCACCCATCGAAATTTTAATAATTGATAAATTAAAAATTATACCAAAACTACAATTATCCGTCAGTTATTGGAAAAATGATGTAAATCTCAAACAATAAATCGCAAATCATGTTTGAATATAAAAATGACAAACAATATTTTGGTCAATATTGAAATCGCAAATGTCAACATAAAATATAACAGAACTTCTATCGAAAATTTGCATTTTCAAACCTCGAGTTTATTTACGAAAAGAACACTGTGTTATTTGAATCACAAAATCAAATGAGTCCGTCTGAAATGATTAGTTCTTCTTCTCGATATGCGCCATGTACCGAGATACAAACACCGATTTTTTCATTATCGTCGGAGACGTTGTCACCGAGGCACTGATTAACTTTACTGACCCATCATAGCTTGTTGACCTCTCCGTCGTCAAGGCTGTCAGTAACTGTTTTTTATTTTTTTCTGAATTTGAAAGTAAATGTCCTGAATTGATATTCATCGAATTTTTTAAAGATCCTCTTCGTTTCGTGTCTCCACTAAACAAAGAGTTGGCACGATTTTTCGAATCAAACAGAGATGTTATGCTTTCGAATTTCGAGTTAAACTTTTTAACGGAATTCGCGATGGTGTTGTTAAATTTCTGCTTGAAAGTATTTTCTGTAGAGACTGGTAAAATGGATTCACTATTCGAATTACTCAGACTGTTTTCTCGACTTATAGAATTCTCAGAAGTTTCAGAAGAACTTTCTTTAACAACTGAGTTTTCTCGAACAATTACATCTCTTTCTACTTCATTCAGCTTTTCCATTTCCACCGTCTTTGATTTACAATTTGACTCGGCTTCACTCTTTTGGGAATAGTTATTAGTCATAGTTTCCTTCGATATCTGATTTGAAGCATTTTTTACATAATCTAGATCGTTTATCACTTTCGGATCATCATCATAACTGTCTTTGATGTCGAGTAGCTTGTTTTCTGAATGCTGTAAATGTTTTCTATTGGACAATTCTGCTAAACTAGAATCTTTTTCGAAAGATAATTGGAAATCAAATTTCTGTGCAATGGACTCCAAAGTACTTTTTGTCTCTTTAGGAGTATTATTTGGCAGGTATACATCTTTATCATTGTTAGTGTCATTCCAAGAGTCTTCAGCGTCTTCACACAAATCATTTTGTTGAATAGATTTTCGTAATGCACATGGAGTTACAGCCTTAAAAGAGAATTTTAATATAATTTTGTAGAAATATAAACCATTTTGTTTATGAAAAAAGAGTAAAATTAAATTTTTAAACAATAAGTATTATAAGCTTGAAAAAATAAGATAAAACTAATACAACAAAAGTCAAATATTTTCTATAAATAAACTTTCTAAAACATGATTAAAATATTGAAACTACGACTACAATGCAGACAATAAATCGAAAGACTATAGATAACAAATATTCGCAACGAAAATAATGATTTTTTGAAGAAGATTTTAAACTATCGATAAAAACAGATTTATGCTTTCGAAAATTCATATTTAGACATCGTTAAAATTAAAAGAAGACAAATGGGAAATCTTATTTGTATTATCATTTGTTACTGGGCGATCATCAGTTTGCAACAGATATCTCTGTCTACATGGACATCTGCTGACGAAATAAACAGATATGGTAGAAATATTTACTTAGCCATCATAGACATCATAATTGGATCACATGACCCTATAAAATTTTGAAAGAAGAAATTCTAAGATATGGACCTGTATGAATAGATCAATAAAAACTCCAAAGAAGTAAAAAATACGGTTCTGGATGAAATACTAAGACCAAACAATCACTAAATTATTTATAATCATAATTGAAATCTATAAATAAATGTTTTATGATGTTCAAATGTTTCAAATTGAATAGGAAGTTAACTATTTGAAGATAAAAGTAACTTTTATTTTAGTTTAATCCTATTTATTCTTAGAATTCTTCTAAATACATTGTTTGATAATATCGTTGGAAAAGGATATTTGTCGTAATATGAAACTGTATCAAGAAAAGTTTAAAAGTAGTCAAATATATTATTATTAATATTCCTACTTAAAAATTTTCAGTTAATCAAGAAAAAGTGTAGAAGTAAAATATCACTAATTCTCCGAAAGCTATAATAAAAAAAATTTTGAACAATTATAATTCTTTTTAATTATAATTAATTAGCTCAATTTTTATAAACATCGACCTAAATTTGAGATTTAACAGTTACTTTTAAGGTTATTATTACTTTCAAGTTACTTTCGAGGCAAAAAATCTAAAAGCAAATTGCAAATAAAATCTAATGACAAATAAAAACACGAGTTCATCAAATTATTCAAATTTTGATACCACTCATGATCTCATTCATGATTCCCCTTCCCATATCAAATTATCGTACAAAAACTAAATAATAATTAATTGCGTGAAGTTAAAAGTGTAAATCAAATAGTATATGAGAACTAAATGTAATCGAATATTGTCCGAGTATTAAAAATTATTATAAAAATATAATAATTTTTAACATCTTCCAACGTAATTTTTAAGAAATATTTTCTAAACCAATCTTAATTTTTATTTCATGATTAATTGTTAAACTTAATAGATATAAATTGTAAGAAATTATTATCTCTCAATTAATTATATTTTGAAAATCTTTCTAAAATGTTTCTATAAGCTTTTAAATATAACAATAAATATTACCCCGCTACTTGGTGGTGAAGGATATACAACAAATTGTTTGAGTGCTTGAAGTTTATCACGAGATATAATAGAAGATCTTCTCCGAAAAACAGACGCCTGTTCAATGGGCTAAATAATATAATTTTATTAAATAATATAAAAATTAGTACATATATTAGTTGAATAAAATAACACAAATTCAAAATATTTTGGTGTCAAAATTCATTATATTTTAACAGGCTTTTTCAAAAATAATTTATTTTACTATTCAAGACTAAAGATTTACAACTAACATATTTTTTCAATCTAGATCCCTGGTTGGATCATTCTACAACTGAAATTTGGGGTCCCCTGGGTAATATAAAAGAAATAATTAATCTAAGTGTTTTGAACTAAATTTTCCGATTTTCGAATGTGTTTTAACTTAAATAACAAATTTTTATTTATTTATGGTGATCATTATTAGATAAATTAAATAAATAATGTCCATGACTTAAAAATTCAGTAGTTTTATTAAAATGCTGTAGATTGTTTTATTAAAAAGCTAAGTATTTCTAATGTTACAAATTGATAATAAGGTTTTTAAAACAAATTTAACACAAAATATTTAATTACACTCTCCTCCATGATCTCAAGATCAAATCACATAGTCATCTAGATGTTTATGTTGTTTCCGTACTTGCATCGTTAGTTTTGCAGAATATTTAACTATCTCTGGAGTTTCTAGTTCTTCCATTTCATCATCTTTATCTGAAGTGTAATTAGTTCCTATCTAATGACCTACCTGATCTCTAACTTTGTTATTGCTGTCTGTGACGTAATCATCGCAATCAGCTGTAGTAGATTCTTGAATATTTCTTGTTCTCCTGATGTTGGATTCTGATCCCTTTGCCATTGCGCTCTATCAAACTGCGGATTTCAATGATGTGATTACATGTGACTAACTCCATGGTTCATCGTATTTTCCATTGATTCTCAAATAAGCACTCTCACCTATACTGAAATGATTGTTCTATAAGTCGTCATAATTCTTATTCCAGTTATATTTTGAAATAAATTTACATCTCACCTGACTCTCACCTCGTATTATAGACGGACAAGATTTTGCATGGAACATCAATTTATACGACCCCACATCTCTATGATCTGTCGTCCTATTATACTTAAATATACATTTACTAATCGTCCTTTTAGATCTCGCTGTCATTTCCTTTCTGGTTCTTAGGTGTCAATTTCCTTGATATCGATAGGATGATGTTAAACTTGTTCAATTTTCCATTTGTCCATAACTGCCACATTGTGATATTTCTGTAAGCAGCTCCATTGCTAGAAAAATATATACGTGGAACAAATTCTGAAAATATACTATCTATATGCCAAACAATTTCCTTCGCAAAATCATTATGTAACTTTCTCCGAATGCAAAACCTTGTTTCCGAATCATCTATCGTCAAATGTACAACATCGTTGAAATAATTAAAGTCTCTATAGAATTGGTATCACACTTTGTCAGTTGTTAATTGTCTATGATGATACTTTTCTCGCGGGACTGGTCAGATCTTTAAACGCTTATAACACTGATTTATGATTTTCTTAATTTGATCCAACTTGACTGAGCTAACCCCATATTTTTCTTTAAGCAATTCATTCGATCTATTGATCCAAAATTGATAAACATCATATATTTCCTTGATTTCATCAACGCTCGGATTCAGATTCGTTTCAAAAGCATTTAATGAAACTTTATTATTCAGCAATTGTTTTTGAACCCTGGTCATACTATCTAAGAAATTAGACTATTTCCAGTACTACTTCTAATTTTAGCTAAAGTTTATGTTCTCTGATGATATTGAACCTTCGTCGTAATAGATTTTCAGATAAGGGGCGGGTTCCTGGGTTATGTGTCTTCTTCAATACAGACATAAGCCATTTGTATACTATTGCTGAGTCTGTTAATACTTGAACTTATGAAAGCCACATGTAAAATTTATACCCAGAATTGTAACATCCAATATCATTGTTAACACATATAAGCTCGTCAATTTCTATACTACTTAAATTTGCCCAAATAACCACATCATCATTACAATTCAATACCAACTTGTCTGTTACATGATCTCCCTGAATCCTCAACTTCTAATTGATTAAATTGATCTTTTTTTGATATCTCTTTAGACACTGTTTCACCCCAGCCAATTTTGCATTTTGCAGTTAGTCTCTGAATGAAGGCCAAAACAACCCGTAACCATCCAGAAAGTGGTACATAACCTAAAAACTCACTTAAGATTCCATGTACTTTTCATCTCGTTGCTTTATCGAGATCTCTGGTTACAAGATCTACGTCTATTTTCCATTGCAAATCACTTTAGACATTTAGTTCAAGCATACTCACATCTTCATCTAAGCCAATCATTTTTATTGGTTTAGACCAAGGGTTGGCAACCTGCGACTCACTAGCCGCATACGGCACTTTCGATGTATTGTTGCGGCTCTCCAGTTCCATAAACATAAATAAAATATTTTATTATTCTAGCAGAAATATGTTTTGTGTTAAAAAAAATGTATGTTTTTATATGGATAAATATTATAAATATTATTATAGTATATTTTAAATCAATATATATTACTATATTATTAAAACAAAATTATTTAGTGGCTCTTTAAAATCTGAAAATTTTGTAAATTATAATATTTGCCTCTTCCGTCTTAAAAGATTGCCGACCTATGGTTTAGATTCAAAACCATACAGCAGAAGGATTCTTGCCACATCATCGGTATTATAAGAACTTTCTAAAATAAATATCTCATCAACGTCTCCCGACGCAAAAGCTGTTCGCTCTTCATTGAGTACAGTTTTCTCTATCTTAGACATGATTTAGACAGGCAGAATCCAAATATTGTCATTGCACACACTTGGTCATTCCACATTGCCTGATACTTCCACACATCTGGAGCTACCCTTACTTGCAAACATGTCTTCTTCAAATCCATCACAGCGCACTTATAAACTAATTTTCTCCACTAATGACTAATAACTAACATAACTTCCACCCTATTAGCAATGGTAATATATTATGAATTTACCCATCTTGATTCTCATATCACTTTATCGAAACCCCTTCTTTTTCCATTTGTCCAACTCTTAACAAAAGAGCTCCTTATCTTCGATTTGAATATCATATACAAAAGATGACGCTCTCCTGACCGAATGATTATTGACGAATTTTCATCTTATTTTCCAATGATTTCTATGAAACTGAACTTCGAAATCATCATCTTTGTTTTTTAACTTTCTCCTCATTTCAAGTTCAGAAACTACAGTGATAACTTGTGATCTGGCTTCATTACACGGAATTTGGCACATACGCCATCACCATCTATCTGTAAAGTTAATCCATGTATGAGAATAATATTATCTTCCATGACTACATAGATATTTATCTTCAACAATTCAAATCATGATGCTTAAAATATAAAAGTAATTAATTAATGATAATTCTTCAAAATTTTTATTCTGAGTTATTATGATAGTTATACTTCCAGGTTAGTTTACAACTACTTTATTTGTAGCTTTAAGAAAATTTACTTCGTAGACATTTAACATTTTAATTTTCTACATACGTTCTAGAACAAACGGTTCATGATGACTCGTTGGATAACCAGTCATATAATAACAAAATTAAAGAATTTTTCAAGTTGTAATAATATTTCTTGAAAAATAATCAATTATAAATTACTAATATTATATCATTTATTATAAATGAATCTGATATTTATAACTGTTCTTTCATGCAGTATAGGTCAGGATATTTTCTGATTGCTTTCGTGAATTAATTGATTTTCCGAAGTAAATTAGACAGTACTAAAATCACATAACATTTGAAATTGTCATTGAAATTTAATTAAATTTTTTATTAATATTCATTTTTATTCGAATTGCGTATTTATTTTTTTGTATCACCTCATAAAATAATTTGTAATTTCACTTGAAAAGCGCACAGTGTTGTTGTGACTCGAAAAAGTGCAAAAATATATCAAAACTATATGTTCCATAAAATATATTATTTTTAAACCTAGATAAAGTGTCACTAATATATATTGACATCAGATGAATGTGTTAAATTTATACCCAAAACATATTTTCCTTTGCTTGAATCAGGTGCTATGGAAAGTTATCGTACTTAAAAATCTAAGGAATTATGAAGACATTATAAAACATTAGATATCTTTTCTTGAAATTTCATATTTGATATCGATTTTTTATCATACATTTTTAATTCATTTCAATATATATATATATATGTCTTTAACGATTTTTGAACGAGTTCCGATGGTCTAATATAGCTGAAATTTTGCTCATATGTGTAATACCGATGATAATACATTAATCAATTAAAAATTTACTATCTAAATGATTAATTAGTCACTTTGTGCAAAAAAAACTTATTTGCGATTACTCCCTATTTTCCATCTACTTATAAATTAAACAGAAAACAAATTAAGTCCAAATTTGTATTTTTTATATTCGGATTCCTTAATAATTTAGCTGAATCTATTTCATAAAAATTTTCCAAAACAATTTGTGAGAGCCGATCCCGGCCAGTTCACTATCGTCCGACCTCAATAAAATAGATTCACTTTAAAAAGAATAATTCGATTAAAAACGGTTCCAAAATTTATTATTTAAAAAAATCACTCCACGATATGCGAATATTTAAACGAAAATATTTTTTTGTTCATATATTTTTTAGAACCCGCTGATCAATTTTCTTAATTTTCGACATTACGATTTTAGTATATAAATATTAATATGTTGTAAATATTGATATTGATTTTATGTATTATTTATTTACGGATTATTTTACATCAAGATATTTTTTTATTATTAAAAATCGATATTTTAAAATAATTCTATTTTAAATATCTCACACAATTATTGATTTTCTGGACTCAGGTTATTTTAATTTTTTCTATAATTTTCTCACATTAAAGAACAACTTTTTGATCATTTAAGGTGCATGAATGGCTCTCCAAGGGTCAGACTATTCAAATCAGAAATCAGAAGTTAATTATTTGGTCAACAATTTTCGAATTGGGCCGAAAAATTCAGTTATCCACAGTGATCCCATAGTTGCATCACACCGAAACACATTAACATTTTCCTTTCAACTGAGTAATTTGTCATTTTTTCACCCCATCCAGCTCGATATAATAACTAATTCGAGTTAAGGATATGAAATATTGACTCTAAAGTGATTAAATTGTTGAAAATTGCGAATTGGGAAACTTATTCGTAAAAAAAGATGTTTTTCGAAAAAAATATTTTTTTTGATTTATTAGTTTAGTTGACATTGAATCTTTTTAAAGGGTTTTGAATCATTTAAAAATGAAAGTATTAATCAAAATTAAAAAACACAATTTTCGATTAAATTAAAAATAAATATCTCAACTCATATTTTCAATTTAAATTAAAAAATCTATCTCAATAATTTTTAATAATGTCATTAAAATTCCACATAACTCTACATTAATGTTAAAAAGAAACAAGCAAAATATAAGCTAATGTACGATTTACTAAAATTATAAAACTTTTATTCGTCAAATAAAAGGTAATGAATCTATGACTTCTTACTTTAATCCACGGATGAGTCAAGCAAACAGAAGCAGTCGCACGCTCCCTGATAAATTAATAAAATAATTGTAATTTTATTGAATTATATACTTGGAATCTAAAACTAGAAGTGAATTAATAAAACTTTTGGCCATTTCTGACATATCACTACATACATCTTCATCAAAATCTAATCTGCAATTGACAATATTCTGGAATGTTGAAAACTGATCATCACCACTAAAGGGCGAAACCCCAGTAAGCCTAAATGAATACAGAATGATATTAGAAAATCAAATTATTTAATGGCATATAAATTAATATTTATTTTTTACATTGCAGTCATATTTCAGATCACCATCATGACAATTGGTGGTAGACAACGACCAATTTACCTTTGATTATGATTTACAAATATAAGTTTTAGGGAATATAAATTTATTTGTAACATCATTACTTCGATGACAAACGATCATAAATAAAATCATTATTTATTGTAGATATGAAATAGATATTTTGGTACTCTAAATTATAAAATTTTATTATAGATCTCAGATCATGTTATCATTTATCTCTAATATACATTGTCCAAAATAGGAATATGAATATCTGAATCACTAGATAAACAATAGATAAAGTATTGAAAGCTGATATCTTCTGAAATCTTTTCAACCAACAATGAATTACTGTTAGCGTTTTACATTATATAATTAACAGTGCATTCGAAAGAGAACTGTAGGAATTGTGTCAGGTTACTATCTAGAGCAGGGGTCGGCAACCCCTTTTACAATTAGGGCCAAATAGGTATGTAAGATCAATTAGAAGGGCCGCACACGTAGTGTGTTTACAATGTAAATATAATAATTATATAATTAAATACTTATATTTAAAATTAAAATTTCTTAACCAAACAAAACACTAAAGAAACAAAGGAGATATTTCTAATGAGATCGCTAAATATACTTACACCAAGCGCTGGGAAAATTGTTGTAAACATTTTTTTATATTCGTATCATAATTTTATCAAATCCCATAAAAAAAATTCAATTTCACTATTTTACGTTCTTTAACGTCGCCCACCGACAACGCCTCTGAGAATCGGCAGAACACACGTTTAATAACATCGCCTTTATTTTCTTAATAATGAAATAAGTGATATTTACAATGTAATAAAAATATATAAAAATTGAAAGGGTAGTATTAAAAAAATCAAAGGTCCACATGCTGCCCAAGGACCGCAAATTACCAACCCCTGATATAGAGAAATATAGACTTAAGTTACTCTAATGTTATACATAGGTGTTAACAATCGACACCTAAGTGATTAAATGTTCTTTTTAAGCAGACCAAGCATAACACTGATCAAAGAAAGGCGATCTATGAAAAACAAAAAAAAGAATTTTTGTCGACCACAGGTTTTATCAGCTTTTACAATCCTAATTTTATTTAAAAAATTAATTGACCAGAAACCTTTCTTAAAATATATCTTTATTAACATTTATTTATTAACGTTTTTGAAAATAACCTTAAAAATCATATTAAACTTGATTATTTACTATTAATTCTTAACCCTATCCATTAATAAAATAAACTTTCAACATATTATGTAACAGTACCATTTTGAGTGATAAGAATATTGATTATTTTACGACTAAAAATTAAGAAATATAATTAATTAAAAACAATTAATCCAAACTTTTACAAAAATTATATTTATCATTAAAAATAGAATATACTTAAATTCGATATGTGATTATCACATTATAAACATTTATAATAATATTTCAAAATAATATTATTTAAATAACATTTGCTAGCAGTTTTATTTTTCCTAACCTTTATTTAATCCTTTTTGAATTAGGAAAATAACATGTAGCCCATACAATCCCGAAATCCCGGGAATTTCAAAGTAAAATTTATGGCCAATGAAGCCTAAATATGAACTTTATTTAAAATATGAAGTTGTTCTTCAGTTGGTTAATCTGGACATACAACTGTACAACAACGGAGTTCCAACAAGTTAAAATTGAAAATGATGTCAAATCAGTGTGGAAAATAACAAGTGATGAAGATACAGACCTAGTAAATGAATCAAATGATTGCTTCAAAATATATACAAATGTGTTGATGATTCTAAGTCTTTCTCATACAAACAAATAGGAGAATCCCATTGTCTTGAGAAGCGAGATGATTAATTAAATATAAATAGATTTAGATTGACAAAATAGAAAAAAATAAAATTCCGAAAATATTATAATTATTATAAATTGAAAAATGTCATAAAACAATTGCAATTTTTGCATTCTCAAAGGATAATTATTCTTACATGACAATTAAAGAACTAAAATTGTGGAATACAGACTGACAACATTTTTGGAACGTAGCCAAGAAGTAAATAAATAATTGATTTGGATCACACAACAAAATATAATTTTTAATTTCGTTTTGAAAGTCGACAATCGTGACTAAATTATTTTGTTTATTAACTTTTATTTTTGTGATGTCATCAGATTTTCTTATCAGTTCTAAATAACGACAGATTAATTTTTGAATTAATAACTTTCTACTTGGAAAACCAATTAGTTTCTTTTTTTGCTAAACTTTCGCCAACAATGTAACTTGTATAGACTGTCTTATATGTTAAAGAATGAGCTTTAAAGCATTATAGTTATTCTTTTTCTTTCCATAATATAAAATCACTAAATTTAGAATAATATTTACTTTTCGAATTTATTTTTGCAATTTATTCGTTTAACATGGATGCCTATTACTGAAAATATCAATCAAACTAAATTTTCCCTCGCTATGTTCCGCTAAGCTTCTTTTACCAAAAAAAGTAATATATAAATACAAAGTGTATGAATAAAATAACATTCTCTGAATGCGATCTTACAGATGGACGTTAGTACTAATGTTACAAAAATCGTGTTAGTACTGCAGGGTTAAACACTTATTTCAAATTAAGTATAAATTGACTTAGGCCACTTTTAAAATGAACGACTCAAATAATACTACACAAAAAAGCAATGAGAAGAAAAAAATTGTTTATGTCTTGACGACAGTTTATAATAATTTGGTTACTATAGAACCCTTCATTCCTATTAATCCCGATTTATTCTGTGCTTCACTTTTTTATTTTCCCGTTTATATTTTTGTTCCTTCTTAAAGCTCCGTAATTTTTAATTTTTTATTGGTGTGGGTAAATGTAAATGTTTATTTTGGTGTATCATGTATTTATTTTTATATTTATTTTCCATTTATTCATCACTGTGAAAAAAATTGATGGAATGAAAAAAAAACAAGAAAAAACAATAAAATAAAATTTTTGTTAGTTGATTACTCCTTCATACTCTCATTCTTATTTTTATTGTGATCTATATATACTTTTTTTATCCTTCCGCTGTTACAGTTTTTTGTTTGACATAATTATTAAAAAAAACACTTTAAATTTTTTATTCCTACCTCGAGCCTAATAATTAAAATTTAACAAAATCATATTGTTAAAGGTGATTTATATTGTAATACCCTGATAAAAACGCACTTAACAGTTCCCTTGCTAATTTTTATTGGAGATGCTGTTTTGTATGCAAAAGTCTCATTTTTTATCATAATCTGCACAAATACTAAAAAAGAAATTTCTCCAGATGTATTTCAAAGAAATTTTAGTAAGAAATAAATACAAATTTTGCATTTTCAACCAAAATAATGTTGGGTTGTTCGGAAAGTCATTTCGTTTTTTTTAATACTTGTTTTAAATGTATCTTTTATATTAATAATCATTAATAATCATTGACTATATTATTTATTTTAGTAGTTGGTAATCAAGGTTAGATCTGGAAAATTTTGGAATAATTAAAAACATTTATATTTGATTTTTGACCTATCAAAGATGGAAAGCAAGAA
>MQRK01130181.1:0-12067 GCA_001938485.1 Girardia tigrina
TAATAAAGTTCTCTTTTTTGTTGAATATATATGTTTCTGTGTATTTCATTAAAAAATATTGTGTTTTATTAAAAATACATGTATAGTGTCCTGGGACTTTTCGGCCACCCTGTAGAAGTTATTTTTGTGTGCGAAATATTCCTGTTTCTCTTCATTAGGCTCTTTAAGTTACGTTTACCTCTGCTGGAAATAAGGGAAGGTCGGCTACTTCTGGACAGAGAAAAAAAATTTCCTCTCATTTTAAATGAGCGTATTGGGTTTACTATAGTAGTTTCGGGGTGTCCATTTAAGGTGACTATGTCTCTGAGAATTTCCACTTAAATGGCAGCAAATTACGATGTCACGCTGAGTTTCAGTTTGTTCTATATTATGATTTAGAAAAACTACATTTTAATATGGAAACACAATCAAAAATTATTATTTTAATTTTTATTGAATTTTTATATATCTTTTGTTATATTCAAACAATTAGGCTTGCACTATATTTTATAATAATACCGTGTGGTCGCATACTTTTGTGAGGGCGGGTTACAATCCTTCCAATTGATTTAACACTTATTTTGAAAAATCCTGGGCCTCTGTAATTTTTCCTGTCATCATACGGGGGTTACATTTAATAAGGCTGTTATTTAGTCGCATTCCCCTTCAACTAATCAAGCGAACTGAGGTGCATCTTTCACACGAAATTCTCTTTCATAAGTACAGAGCAACCAGTTAGCAAACTGTAGACATTATAAGGAATAACATATCTACAAAACACATCTTCTTATGAGCCTACGCAGCGGTTTTCCCTTTTTAAATATAATGTAACGAAACATGACGAATATAATCAGTTTGATTCTCCATTTTGAATAACGGTAAAGTAATAAATTGAAATAAAATCAGTCGATATTTTATATAAACTTAATTTCTGAATATAATTGAATTTAAATATTTTCACATCTTTCTCTATTTTCTAATGAATTTTTAACAAACCAAATAATATTATCTCATTAATCTGAAACTTTTTCACTTTATTTTTTTAAAATAATATAATAATGGTTTTTCACCATTTTCCCCTCAAAATATTAATTCCTTGCAATAAGCGAACCTTTATCCTTTAAGAGAATCATTTTAACAGTTTCTTTAGCTTTAAAACTCTTAGGGTTTTTCCAAAGTATGGTATACGCTAACAAGTATATATATATATATATATACGTATATGTATGAAGTATAGATATTGGAAATATACAGTCCTAATTGAATTCTATCATGTTATATTCCTCATAATACAAAAGTAATTAGTCACGAAAGTTGTAAAGTTATATTTTAATTAATCTAATGAAGAGTGAGACTTGATTATCAAGGGATACTTAATGATTATTTCATTACTAATGTCTATTTCAGTACATTTGTTCTACCAGTTGTGAACAAAGTAAGATATATTTTTTTAGTTTTTCGTTTGGATTTGATAAAGATTGAATTTCAACAAGTCTCAGCTCGAATATCCAGTTTCACAACATCAATCAGATTGTAAACTGAGACCACCTTTACCGGGTCGACTTTGTCAAGATGTAAGCCGTCCTTCAGCATCAATGTACCAGCCTTTTACTTTAATTTACGGTCTTAAATGCTGAATCAGATTGCATTATTGTTCACATAAATTAATAGATTTTATTTCAATTAGTGGACCTTTGTCGACCTATAGTTATTTTTATGTTAATTTCTTTATGGCTTCTCAGGAATAGAGTTAGATGAGAGGATTCGTCTTCAATCCACAAGAATAAACTTCTTCTTATACTTCTTCAAGCAAAGACCTCGAGATGCATGTTCAATTTGCATTATTTTCTGAATATTAATTATCCGAAACCGTATAATCTCCAAAGTTCAGAGGCCCTAAAATCAGATAACAGACGAGTTTTATGATAATCCTGAAACTTTGAATGATGTGTTTTATAAAAATTCAAAACTAAATTCCTAAATAATCCCTTAGTAATAAATTATGCATCCCCTGACATAAGATAAATATGGTCTGTTTCCCTTACCGCTCTATACAAGTAAACGTTATGGTGTAGGGCTATATTATTATTAATATTTATTTTTCACCGACATAAACTAATTAAAGCCCTTATGAATTTATAAAACTGGAAGTTAAGCCATCTTCGAACTCCCTGAACAAAAACCCCAGGACAAAAACCCCCTTGTCGGTTATGGTTAGTTTAGGGATAAGGTTAAGGATAGGGTTAGGGTTATGTGTCTATTTACTGAAGGCAATGCAAAGTAAATAAACATAAAAAAAATATTCAAATTAATCGGTCTTCTGTCAGGAGGGGATTTTATTCTAGGGGGTTTTGTTCGGGGGGTTTATGTCCTAGATCCCAAAGGATGATATTATAGGATGATAAAATAGAATTTGATCGGTATTTCATTTCCAAAAACTTGAAAATAATTTTATTTAATTCATCTGTAAATAAATGTAAAAATAAAGATTTTGTAATCGATTGCATCAAATCACACCAATCGAAAATTCTCAATAAGCTGGTTGAGACTGCCGACTAAACATTGATTTTAGGGTAAAGTTACAAAATCATCGATTGAGAACTTGGATAAATAAAATCAAAATTCATCCATTAAGAATATATTTAGAGACAATATATTTTGACGGTTCAACCCTCATCTTCAGATCACAGATTAATAATTAAACTCACCTGTACATTAATGCAAAAATAATGACTGTAATCCCTTGCATTATTATTAATATTTTTATGGAATACATCGATTACAGTCATTATTTTTGCATTTATGTACAGGTGAATTTCTTTATTAATCAGTGACCGTTGATTCATTGAAATATATTGTCTCTAAATATATTGTTGTAATGAATGAATTTTGTTTTAATTTATCGTAGTTCTCATCGTGACGTTTACATTCAAATAAGTACAGATAAGCCGTTGATATATCTTACATCTTACTCTTCCGACTTCATGGCTGATTACATCTTTTGTGAATTCTTATGGATGATCATTCGTTTTCAATTATTTTTAAAAATACTGTACAAGATAATTATTTAAATAATGTAATTTTAATTATGTTGTACTTATTGTATTATTTTAAATGTTTTTGATTGGGACGAAACATTTTATAAATCAAAAAAAAGATTTTATTTATTTTATATTTTACTGTAATTGAAGAAGGAAATAAGTGTAATTTTACAAATTAAGTTCAGAAATTTCTTCAGGTTTTTGTAAACTTGTTCCCTGTGAATAGTCTCTCTATTTAACACTTTGGAACTTTGTACAATATTTCCCTCTTTCCCCTTTGATGTTAGAGTAGCTTGGAAATTCCGTCATCCCGAAAGAACGCAGGTTATCCGGCTGAACTTTTGAAAAAAAAATAACATTTTATGACATCTTCCTAAATAAAATTGATGTCAATGAAAATATGTTTGCTAAAGGAAATTGACACCTCTACCATCGCAAATGTGGCACTGAAGCTGCGCTCGGCATCCACTGAGTTTACAGGAAGGCAGAGGTAACGTCCTGCAAACGACATCATAACTTTACAACGTTCCTGCTGCTCTTCTGCGGAATCTGTCGACCATAATATATGGACTCGTTGTTCATGTTGGTGTCAATGATTAGGGGAAATATTGAACAAAATACTGTATATTTTTATATTTTCAATTGACTATGTGACCATCCTTGGATTTGTATCTTTATTTTATTGCCCAATTTGACGACAAGAAGCAACATTTCGTTTTGCGGGGATCCGTAATAAAATTTACTGAGGGAAATTGTCAGCGCTGTCACTTTAATTTACTTTAATTGGTAATTATTTTTAATTTGTTGACATAAAAAAACATTAATAAATATTTATTTACTCAAGTAAAGGAATTAAAATTCTTTTTCGAGAGAAAGAAAATATTGTTTCTTGGGCGAAAATTCAGATTATATTTTTATGATTTATTTTGATTATTATTATTTAAAATTTATTATATCTATTTTCGATATTGATTTGGGATAATACGACCACAGTATAAATTTTCATGTTTTCTTATCTCACCATTATAAATTATTGGGTTGGAACGAAAGATTTGTCAGTACATGAACATTTATTGAAAGCAACGTTTTTGCAATAACAAGGGGTCGTTGCCATTAATGTAATCACCATTACTTTCGATTATTCTTCTCCAACGAGGTTGAAACAAGGAAATACCACGGCGGTAAAACTCTGGCGTTTTTAGGTCAAAAAAACTTTACGATAATTCGCTGATTTTTCTTATTTTGTTTAGTTCATGTGGGACCTTTTGATCTTTTTTATTTTTCTTGTTCATTTTTTAAAAGTTCCGAATAATATTTTTATGGGAAGTTTAGAGTTCAGCAGCTAGTTTGAGCGTTGTTTGGGTTGGATCCGCTTTAATGGAGCAATGTAGCTCTCGTTCATCGATGGTTGTTGTGCGCCCAAAGCGCCTTTTGTCTTTCTATTCAAATTGCAAGAGCAGAATTTTGCATTCCGTCGGAAAAATGTTCATTCACTCGTGAAATTTCAGGCCGTTGTTAGTGCATATGTTTTTAGACGCTTCCACTGCTCTACGGCCAAGTTTAAATTTGTGGAAAATCAAGTTTTGGCTTTCTTCACTCTTTTTCGACATCATAACTTATTCCTAAAACCAATAACGTTTATTGAAAAGACCATACAATGCGAATAATATAACAAAAGGCTCCTAAAAATATTTGATATATAAAATCTATAATATAAAAATTCATGTACAACAAATTAAATTAAAAATTTCATTTTTTAAATATTGACAAAATTTCGTTCCAACATGATATATTCTTCGATATCGGTACAGTTATTGTAAAATAAACGTCCCTATCAGAAAAATAGGCAGGAGAACCAACTTACATATTTTCGGCGAAAGAAATTCTCAACGTCATTTTAGACTAATCGGACCTTTCCAAAGATTGACAAAAGCAAGACAAGTCACTTGCAGCCTCATCCGAAATTTACAATTTCCCTATTAAAAATTGTGTTCATTGCTACAGACCTTTTGTAGATATACGTGTTATTGTGCAAAAGAAACAACGTTTGGTCCTTAGGCTTTTGTCTCTTTTTCATTCCAATTTGAATGATAATAGTCTTCAGTTTCTCACTTCTATCTGTAAAATTTAAATGTATTCTACCATGACAATCTCAGATTATAGTCACCATGTGAGTTCGCCAATGAAATGTTCCACTCTTTAGTTTCTTCATTCTTAATTCTGAGGAATTACCATTCTTTGGATTACGTCTAGTCGTCAGGAATATAAAATGAGAAGAATAATTCATCTTTAGTGATTATACTGTTCACAATTCTGTAACACATTTCCTAGTTTAACTAAAATGCAACGAATCGTGAAAATAATTTTCAATGACACCAGAACGTTACAAACTGTGCAGTAAGTATGATCAAAAGTCTGAGCCAAGTGTATTTTGTTGATATTCTTGAATTAGAGACACATTTCTTTTTAAGTCAACTAATTTTTCATCTGCAATTTGCAAAAGCGTTCCCGATGATTTATATTCTGCTGCTTTTTAATTCCCTGATTCATTTGTAAGCCATATATTGTTGTACAACTCGTTTTCCATTAGGTTCACGTAATATTTGCTTTAAGTCATCTGGTACATCTTTTCTCAAAATCAAAGATTTTA
This sequence comes from Girardia tigrina, assembly GCA_001938485.1. Taxonomy (NCBI): domain Eukaryota; kingdom Metazoa; phylum Platyhelminthes; order Tricladida; family Dugesiidae; genus Girardia; species Girardia tigrina. Next base: position 5,671 of record MQRK01130181.1, read on the forward strand.
AAACGTTGCGCTCTACAAAATTTGTGAAATTCTTTCGCCAAACTTATTCACAAAACTTACCTTTAAACAGATATTTCCAAACAAGCACACTCGGTTATTATTTTGCTTTAATGTATCCAAATATGTTGTGAGTAATGTTTATAAACATTGTGATTTTTATTGAGAAAATGTGTGAACTTTCTGATGTCTACATTATATATATATATATATATATATATATATATATATTCATGACAATCAGGTGTCTTTTGTGTTCCTAATAAATATTACTCATCTCTTTATCTATTTATTCAATAATGTTAATGGAAGAGGAAAATACATCTAATTTCTCTTTCCATTACAATGACAAAGAAGAGAAATTTCAGAGACGAACAGGGAAACAAGGAGGCACGGTCACAGGGAGAAGTGATCAGTGCACTTCACTAAGAACCAATGTATGTTTGACTGCATGAATGATTGTATGTATGATGACGTATGTTGAAAATATTCCTCCCGAATTATGCATATTAGATCGTTAGAGAGCGAAATGCCCAAAGATAAGTGTGACAATTTGATCACAGGAAAAGATGAAGAAAGAAACACAGATATAATGAAAATATTTGTTTTTTCTCGATTCTATAAGAAGGAAAGGTCCATTCAGCCGTGTCGAGTTCGTGTCTTTTACAAATGCTCACTACAAATAAGCAACCGTACATTAATTAAACATTTATAAGACGATATATATCATAATTTGAAAACTTATTAAAAGTAAATAAGAATAATATGCTATAAATAAGTTAAAATGGGAGAGAAAGTGAATATTATTTAGAATTTATGTCTCGTTCAGCGACATGAAAATGTGATTATTTATTCAGATATCCTCCAGTAACTCTTGTTGCGACAGCCAGGAGAGTGGATAATAAATTATAATCATTAGTGTAAATCTAATATAATACATATTATGAGATTCAATAAGCAGATAATGTATAAAACCGCTGTCCTGATCGCTGTATACATTCTCTTCGGCAGTGACGAACCGCTCTTTCTCTCTTCCTCAAGCAAAAGATGATAATAAATTTATAACAGACGTAAACAATTAATTCTAATATAAATAATTATTCTACAGAACAAAGTAACCAACCGCATTCTTTTACTTTCAGCTTCAATTTTTCAGGAAATTGTTATTTTTTTCTTTTTTAATTGTCTTGACGAAGGAAAATTGAATTTGTTTTGTTTTGTAAGTTTAATTACTTTTCAAATATTTGAGAATATTGAGAATCTTTTGGATCGTTCTGTTTCAAGAATGACGCATCGTCGTTTCCTTCCTATTCCAATCAGCCGTTTGGGATTCTTCGATGCTTCGAGCACGGGAAAGGAACTGTTTATTCCACTTTTACAAGCGGATAAAAATCGGATATTGATGGCAGTTGAGAGATAATCTCAAAAATAATTTATCGTTGTTGAAAATATCATATAAATAATAAACATATCGTAAAACGAAGAACTGGCTATTTCTTTTTACATGTCTTTTCATTCTATAATGTTGTTAAGTATGAGGTTGTTAAGTATGAAATTTGTAGACATGATTGCGATACATTCAAATAGTTGTAATTTGACACTGACTTCACATTTTGTTGCTCAGTATTTTTTGTTGGATTGCTACATATCTATGCTATTGAAGACTTTGATAAAAAGTAATTAGAATTATTGATAGCTTGTTTTAATAATCACTATTTTAATAAAAAGAAAAGGCAGAAATTCGAAGCATTAGAAACTATGCAAAATATAAATAGTGTATTCAGATAAAATGCTTTTACTCAGCAGACAGTCTTAAATCGATTCAGAAAATTCTTGAAAGGTAATTTTTACCTCAATAATGAGTCTCACTGCGTTACTCAGGAACTCAGGAAGACAATGATGAACTGAAGGTAACCATGAAATTGGATCCATCACAAAGTGCTCATGATTTATCGTTAACATTTGATGTTACAAAACAAACAATATTGAATCACTTTGCTCAAATTGGTGAAACAAGAAGTTGGATAAGTATATTACACATGCGTTGAATGAAAAACAGAAACTCGTTATAAATATGATTACTTTTTTTAATCCAATCATCGCTTGTAATAAAAAGTAGATACAATATGAACATCGCAAATGTTCAGTAAGCTGGGAGGATACGAAGGAATGAATGAATGATCTCTCAGACTGACATCAAAATCCGATTTTTCCTTGCTTGTGAAAATGAAATATAATAGTTTATTTCCCGTGCTCGAAGCTGCAAAGAATCCCAAATCACAACATTTATCAAAAAAGGTGACCGTGAGTGTTTGGTGTTCTGCCGCAGGTGTTATTCATTATGACTTCATGAAACATGATCCGTCAATCACAGCAGATGTCTACTGCAAACAATTCAAAGACATGATTCGGAAACTCGTAAAAAATAGCCGTATTTTGTTAACAGTTTGACTTTCATCTTGTTTTATGATAATGCAAAACCACATACTTTACTTAGGACTGTGACAAAATTACAAAACCTTGAGTTGGAACTTCTTCATCATCATCCATACTCACCAGGCCTAGCCCCAGCCATATTCCTACTCAATTTAAACAACTTTTTGGTAAGAAAACAATTAAGTTCCGGAGATGTCGTAACAATGGCCTTCCATAAATTTATAGATTTTCGCTCATCAAATTTAATTCAAATGGTCTCAACAAGCTACCGCTCAAATCGCAAAAGTGCGTCGATAATATGGGAGCATACTTTGATGAATGACATGAATATTTGTATAATACTTATAATACTTGACAACTAAATATTTAACTAAATTGTCTAAAAATTGCAATTTTGCTACTTTTTTAATCTCTCAAATATTGTCTGATTTTCGCAAACTTTTATAAATAAATATTATTACCATTACATTTAGTTACTTTTAATTAATTGTCTGCTTTTTTCCCTTCTTCGTAACATGTTTATAATAAAATTCGGCGTTTTTCCTAAGTCCTATATTCTTAGACCCGGGTTCCATCAATTGCAGATGTCTAAAAAGAGACATAAATGTCAGTTTATTACGTTGATTGACGTGGTGCACTTGTTAAAATAAACAACGTAATTGATAAAACGATTTGATCATCGCCCTTGCAATATTTTCATAATGGATGCAGAAAGAGGAATATTCTTCCTGGAAGAAGGAAGACTTCAAGAATTTAGAGGTTCATCTTCATGTTTGTCAATTTTCGTTTTATATTTTTATCTCTTTCGAATTTTCGCCTCAACGTACATATTTCCTCAAACAAGCTTATTTTCTTAATATTATTCATGATAATTATTTATATTTTAATTTTTATATTTTTATAATAAAATTATATTACTTGATTTACGAACGCAAATACCTGAAAGTCCTGTTGATGAACATATCGATAAAGCTGGAGAAGAGCATCGCCGCGTCGTGGGCAAATCATTTAATTTCGCAAAAGTGCTCACCGTGTTAATGTCAAATAATTAAAATATATAAATAATAATATATTAATATTTCACATTTAATTTCTTTGTAAAACAAGTAAATATAGAAAAATAAGGAGGAATGTAATTATAGTCTCATGCAAATGATGTATTAACATAAAATTCAGAAATATTAACATTTTATAATTATAACTGAGCAACTCCGATAAGACAAGGAAAATTTATAAAATTCATTGGAATACATTTATGTGGATTATCCTTAATTATCAATGGTATGGTGGTATGGACGTGAATACACTATCTCTCTGTCGAATCTCTAATGCTCTACTTCAGTCAAGCCGATGTAAATACTGAATTGATCAATTATTGTCATTATGTATTGGTATCCATTAACAGTCCTTTTGAATGGTCCGCAAAAATCCATGAATATTTTTTGAAATAGTTCGTCGGTGGATTGTCTAATGTATTTGTCTTTCGTACTCGTTGTAAGAGTTTTCCTTTTCTGACAACGGGACTGGGAAAAGATTGAGTGTATGGGAGTTTTAGAAATCAACACCGATTCCGTATTGGTGCTGATCTTTAAACAGATTCCAAGTTCATTCGAAGTGAATCTTGCTAGCAACCCAATAGAATCGAGCTATTTAATTGAGTTATGAATCTTTGTCCACCACTATTTGCATCTACGTTTGGTGTAAAATAACATTTAATGTTTTAAAACTTTTGTATAAAAGTTTTTTTCTATTAACTTTAGTTTTCGAAATATTTAACCATCCCCATACTTTTGGATCACCCTGTATAACATAGGATATTTCTAAACAGCATTTATTAAGTACTTTCTAAAAATTAAATAAATTATAACAGTTTCATTTCAAAACACTACATTTTTAGCCATAACGTTTTTTCTACCCTGCTTATTTCGAATAAAAATTTTGGTAACGTCCTTATCATATTCTTAAGCTACATGTCAAATGTTATTGTTCTATGATAAAAGATTTTTGAGATAATTGACTAACAGACAGAATGTTGTGAACTTTTACTTAAGAAAGAGTAAACTTTTGGTATGAAATATTTGTGTATTTTCTTATAATGTCTCTAAACAAAATAAATTCAGTAGAAGATGGACTTATATCTCATTAGATTATTGAGCACTTGAGAAAGTTAATAATTAAACAACGAAATGTTTGGAACCGATAAAATTTGAGTTTTATTTGCCAAAGCCCTCACTCCCGGTACAATGGTTTATGTTTAAATTTGAGATTCCAGGATAGGGGGTAATTTGAATGCAAAAAAAAACAAAACAAAAAAAATTTACATAAAAAATGTTTATTTGTTTATAAATCATCAAATTCTCCGTCAGACAAATAGGTTTTGCTGAGCTTGAGCCTCTTGTTTCATTGCATTAAACTCAGGTAGGTTTAGAAGCTAGAACGGATCCAGGGAGGTAGTGACCCCCTTTACCCCCCCGCCTTGGATCCGCCCTTGTTTGCTACTCTAAATGTAACCCAGAAAATCTAGATCAGTTATATAGGACATTTTTTTCTCATGTTTAGATGAAATTTGTGCTACAAATTGTACATTATGCTGCGAACGATATATGATACTACGAATAGTGTTATATGACTTCAATAATAAGTAATATTACTTTGGTATATTATGCTGAGATTTGCCTATTAAATGGTGGTTAGTGCTTTGAAAACATTAGTATTTAGTATTTTTTAAATTGAAATGAAAAATTAAAATCAATTCTTTTCAAAATGATTTTTTATATTCCATTGTACGAATTTTATAAAACATTTTTGTATTTATTAAGAACACCGATTTCACTTTTCATATTTTTATTTACACAACAATTTTGATTGTCCTTAAGACAATCTTTGTCAAAGCTTTCGTACTAAATTGATTAATGGATTAATTCTTATTATTTTAGCAAACGGAGACATAAATAATTTATTAAAATATTTACTCGAAACTTATTGGATAAAAATTAAAATGATTATTAATTATTTAAGAAATATTAATTTGATTTATTTATTAAAAATTGTAAAAATTAATTAACTTATTTAAAATTTTACCATTATTTGAATTTAAAAATAAATTTAAACATTACATATTTTAAGATAATAAGCATTAAAATATTAATCATCCATCTGGGTAGGAGAGACACAATTCCAAATCAACATACACATTCATACACAAAACATCAAACATTCAAAATATTCCTCACAGTATTAATTTAAATTGTGTTTTGTTTCTCATAAACAATATTGTAGCTCTCATGGCTGCCATTTTAACTTCCAGTTTTAGCTCAAAATCTAAATTAAACCATCTTTTGATCAATAATTGTTTTTATTTCTCCATAAAGCATAACTATGCAAAATATATGGTTTATAGAGTCTGGAATGAGTGTAGTCCCGTATTTTATTGATATGAACATATAAATACATATACGAACACAATTACAATAGCGCCTTTTTTCACATGAGAAAATGCGCTAAAAGTGACATTTCTTTATTAAAAATAACATTAAGAATGACTTCAATATATAAGCAGATGAATAAAAATGTAGTCGGCCCACAATGGCGCCTCGGAGTTTATTGATTTATGGGTGGTAACGATTTAAACAAATAATTAATTTCTTTTAATTCCTTCCTCGATCTTCGCGCAGCCAGACGGTACTTTATTATTTTGTATTATTAATTTGCCAATTTGGAAAATTAACACAATCTTTTAATCCGTTTCATGATTTTCATTGACAAATTAAATTTTATGTTATTAAAACAAAATAATTTATTTAAACAAATTAATCGAATATTATTTTTAATTGATATTTGTTGAATCCATAATTACTATTCTGTCTCCGTTGTTTCACCTAGCGAAATGCTCAACCATTTACTGAGACCCTGTAAGACCTTACTCACTCAGACAGACCTCGCCAAACATTGTCGCCATTTATGT